>MU182683.1:260807-274489 GCA_016904865.1 Pissodes strobi
ATAGTCAAGTTGTAATTTTGTTAAGAACCCACGGGAAAAACGTAACAATACTTTCTTGAAGTGTATAGTGGACAGCTTAAAGGCGAAAATTAAAACTCCTGTGAAATTATGAATATATATTTTTCAAAATATTTAAACTCAACACAGTTATTTCGACGAGCATGCAGGTTTTTCTTCATCGGTCTCCAGTTAGTGAGTACCTGGAAAAGAAGTGAACATTTTAGGGTTGTACGTTTAAATAAATTATTACATTTAAGACAAGTAACAACATACACATTTTTCTTTCAATCACTCCGAGGGGTTAACCACTTTAAGCTTCATAGTACAATTTTATGGAAATCTTGCAAAGGCCCTTTTAATTTCGTATACCTATACATGGTATATCCAAATTTTGAGCCTAACCGCATAAGGATCTCAAAAATTATAATAGATACACGATGGGCTGTGGGAAAAGTGCGTAATTTAATGCTAATTAATATATTAATAAACGTATATATAGTGATTCAAATGTGCTGGTTTCGATAGTAAAGGGGGGAAAACCGTCACAAAACGATTTTGAACTTTAAGGATGAATATCTCGAGAACGAAAAGTCGCCCAATCGATTTGACTTTAAATTTGTGATGAGCATTCCAAAATCTACCAGAATGTCACATTAACCGTGAAAATATGGTTTTGAACTTTGAAGATAAATATTTTGAAAACGAAACGACACCCGATGGAATTGACCTCATATTTGTGATGCGCATCCCAAAATCTACCATAATGCTAAATTTCGTTAAGATCATATCCGAAATCCTTTCGAAATCCCTTAAAAATTGTCGAAATCCCTGCGATTTTCGAAATCAATGTACAAATTTTGACGTGAGGTATACCTAATACAGTGAGTGAGAAGCTTTTTCATATTTTTCCAGATGTCCTAATCATTAATATTTTTCTATTATTTTATTATGGTCTGGTTGTACGCTTTTCAACGTTCAATAATATCATCGGGTCAAAGCACTCATTCAGAACTATGACTTCTTGTGCGCAATCCTGTATGATCTGTTCGATATCAAGCTGATAATAGAGGTAATTGTTTGCCTGATAATCGTACATCAGCCAATATAATAAATAAATTGATTGACATGGCTATATTGAGAATAGTAAAGAAAAGATAAGCATCTTGCAAAATAACGTTGTAAATTGTTAAAAGACTCGGAGATATTAACAATAGGTTACCACATAAGCAAATCTCACGGGAAATATTGTAAATAAAGTTGTAATGCCTTTATAAATATTTGCATCAGTGGCGTGGCAAGACCAAAATTGGAAGTGCGCAAGATGAATTTCGTCAAATTGCAAAGCTGATAAGACCTTGAAAGTAGAGAGTAAAAATATAGATTACGGCAATTCATGTGCTAATATGCAATAATTGGAGATTTTTAGGCACCTTCCCTCATAATCTCTACAGCAGTGTTTCTCAACCTGGGTTCCGCGGAACCTCAAGGCTCCGTAAAAAGTGTAAAAAAGGAAAAAAAAGCAAAAACAGTAGTATCACGCCAATAAAAAGATATCATGTAATGAAAATATATTTAATTTACTCTCCCTAGCGATTTCTGTGCCTGCCTTCGCGGAAGAGGGGTAATTGAGTGCTTTCCTACACCCCATGATATTGTATCCTAGTCAAATACTCAACTATTTATAATTTGACTACTTTGTTAGAACTTTGGGCTCGGCTTAGATGTGAATGCCCAGAAATTGCCAATTGTGCTATACAAAATTAAGACCATTTGCTACAACTTACCGTTGGTTGTGAAGTATTTTATTTAAGTATGCTCTTGCAAAGACCGACCTAAGAAATAAATTCAATTTGGAAGCAGACATGCGGATACACCTTAGAACCTGATTTTGACGAACTTGTCTCACGCAAACAAGTTCAACCATCCCATTAGCTAAATAGATTTTGATATAGGTATGTGGTTTTTTTGAGTGACTAATATATTTTACTCTTACAGATGTTTTTAATTACTCTATATTTGGAAAACATAAGAGTAGCATAATCAATCGGTAGGCCATAGACGTTGGAATCAAATTAATGTCAATATTTCATAATTTAGTGCTAAGGGATTTCCTCAGAAAAAAATATGTGCTCAACGGTCCTCGCTCTACAAAAGGTTAAGAAGCACTGGGATATGGTATAGTTACAGTAAAACAAAAATTTGTTTTTTTGCGGTTTAGTCGAAAACTCGATTTCCCTGCCAAACCTGATCACCCTTCCTAAGAGAGAATTCCTTGCCGTGTCATTATTCGATTTATCGGTAAATTGGTTAAACAACTTAAAGTGTGAGATTTTTTATAATAAAGGAATCAGGCCATTTATAAGGCTAAGAAAGTTGAAATTCAAATGCAGTAAGATTAATAATATTATCGATTTTAATATTCTAATGTTTAAAAAAAAATTTAAATATATATATTTGGTAAATTAGATATCATTTATCGGTCACTTAATACGTTTATTGCTAAAACATATTTATTTACAACCTCCACGTGGATGAAAGGATTTAATTTACAATTTAAGTACTTGAAATAACTTAAGATACCCTAAAACTTCAAAACCCCATACTTTGGGTGAAAACGTTGTGTGTCTGGAATTATTCTACGATAAATATTGACTTGACTGCCTCAAATATGGAAAAAAGCACTTTTTAGAAAGCTGAACGCACTGTTCAAAAACAAAGTTATAGTAGGAGAAATACAATGCAGCATCATTATACCATATTTCACATTCGAAAATCTAGAAAAAACATTTCCAGAAATCTACAACGAATAACGCTCCTCGTTCTTAAATGGCGTACTTCTCGTATTATAGACATAAGTAAAGCTTTTGAAAAGGTGAGATTAGCAAATGTATTGCATGCAGTCTTTCGCCATGTTACCATTAAACAAAAGAATTGATAAGGATTTGCATGGAAAAAAGACAAATAGATTTCCTTGGTCTCTCCCATTTCTCAATATCTTAGGCAACTTGGTCTATTTGGTTCGGTAGAGCATGGGACCACCCGCCTGAAACTGGCAATGTCTCTCGGGTCATGCAGGAGGCATTCCTTCTTGCGATTACGGAACCATAGTATCCGGAGAAAAAGAGATGAGATAGTTTGAAATTAAAGAGAGCACACAGTGACCATTTGAACAAAGGGGCAATGGAAACGTGGAGAGGTAAGTTTACCGGAGAGGACGTTCATGATAGGGCAACAACAGTCCTCCGAAGCGAGAGCCTTCTTGGAGACCAGCGGCACCTGAAAAAGCACGCAACAGTTTTCCACGCAGTATTGTACACAATCTTGATGGTTGCAACAATTGACGAGAAAAAAATTGAAAAACAATAGTAATTTGCATAGGGCAATCTGTGCACCCAGGACTAACTCTAAGCTTATCCAGAAGTGCGAGGATGTTTTGGAATGGGTGGCATAGAGCAAAAGAGTGAAGCTGATTTGGGTACTGGGACACATATAGGTATTCTGCAGACGCATAAGGTTCTGCCATAGGGCGACTGTAATATAAATGTTAGATATAATACCACCGTTACGTTTCGTCTTCAAATATTTGAACACTTCCTGCCAGGCCCTCCGCTCGCTTCGGCGGTGCAAGCAACAAAAACTAACCAAAACTAATCCAACGCATGACAAACAACTACATTTATATTATAATCGTCCTATGGCGAGCTCCTATCGCGTCTACAGTTTACAAGTATGCTATCGGAGACAGCGAAGTGGAGTGGAACGAGGTGGCAGATGAACTTATCGGGTTCTTTTTAGGCCTCACTAGAGCCCAAGCGAGAGCGGCGATTAGGCTGAACTGATCAGGCCCTCTCAAGAGAGTGGAGAAACTTTCAAGGGGCAGACAGGCCAAGAACTTTATCGCTGAGCCTGATAAAACTAGGACGGAATGGCTTCTGAAGATAGGTAGGGCACTGCCGTTTAAGAGTACACATGAGCCTGATGAGGCTTGAGGAGAGCGCTACCTGCCTGAAGTGCGAGGAGGAGGAGGATGAAACCTCTTTTCATTACCTGGGCAGATGTGCAGCCTTTGCAAGAGTGAGGCACGCCGTCTTCGAGTCGGCTATATTGCTGAACGAGGAGACGGTGTGCCTGCTGCCAAAGAGGGAGGTCTTAACCTTCACCAGGAGGTCAGAAATACTGAAGTGGACTGGTGGTTGGGGGGGGGGGGGTATTGGAGAGGGAACCTGTGGTATGATTCAAGAGCCCTCACAGCCTATCAGCAAGACCCTATGGCCTCCCCTCATCTACTACTACTACTATGTTTTTCAATATCTTAGACTAAATAGTTTTTTTAAGTATTTGTACCAGAATATAAACCAACTAAGCAAGTATAAGGATAACCCAGCTTCTGTTTACGCAACCAGTTTCCAATTATCTCCTGATATCTGGAAGGACGGGTCATAATGAAAATACCCATACTCTAGCCAGAAGCAGACTAGAATCTAGCTTCCAATGTTGCCGTCAGTTCTGGGGAAACTGTTTGAAAAGCTCATGATCTAAGAGATAACAGGAGACAAAGTACTTAAATATCAAACTCAGAGTTAAACCAGAATGTTCAATACGATAAACCTATTATTCATTTTTATACCCAACATTCAAATAGAGAAGCTTAAAAATAATAAATCAAGTGCAGTGTTTTCCGAAGTCAGAAAAGCTTTTGATAGCGTTTTGGAATGTTAGACTCTTAGATACACCAGATAGTGAGCATCTCAAGCAACAGCAGTATCTTACAACCAGATCAGGGTATCCCTGGGGTCGCTACACAACATTTGCTGCTTCGGTCTACTTCCGGCAAAAATAAGTAAATTGACAAATATTTCAGTTTGCCGATGACACATCATTTATAGCACATGATAGATACATTGGAGAAGCGATAGAGGGACTACAACATCAAACCAACCATGTACTTTAAAGATTTAATAGATGGAGGATAGAGGCTTATTGTAAGCCCCGTTAAATCTCAGAATACCGTATTTAAGCACAGTCCCTCAACATCATCGCTACAACTTGCATTCAGATGAATCCCGTACTCAACCAGTATTCAGTTGCAAAAAACAAAATCATTTTAGGAGTCCAGCATGTTAGATAATTCATATATTCGATATGAATCTATTCTGAGCAAGAATTCAAAGAGAAGAGTGCCGCTAACACAAATTTGCAATTCAAATAATCAAATGATCTCCTGTACCTATATGCATGATCAAGATATCTTAAAAATCAAATTTGCTAGAGCAAGAAAGAGAAGAAAGATATTGTGATAAATGTGCTGGGTTGGGAATAGAAACGTTATGACGAGAATAGATCACCAAGATACAAAAACTTTATTGAAGTGAAACTTTTTTAGCGAGGGTAAAGTCACTGAACTGAAACTGAAACGCTTATCAAAGTGAAACGTCCCTTTAATTAAGCATGTTCCAGTATAGCTAGAGGGTTGAAATTTTCAGGACATGTAGCCGTGGTAAAATCCTGGACCATCAACCAATGGAAAAAAAACTGAAAGCAACGTAAAAAAATGTTCGGAAAGTTAATAAAAGTATTATATAACGAAATAAGAAAAAAAATTAAAAAAAAACAAAAGATTGTTGGGAAAGTTAATAAAAGTATTATAGTATATAGTATAACCAAACAAGAAAAAGGAGAAAATTGTTCGGAAAGTTAATAAATTGTATTATAAAACGAAGTAAATAAAAAATAATAATAAAAAAAAGTTAGAGAAACGCTGTATCCGGCTAAAAAAAAGTTGAAACAAAGGGAAAAAAAGTTAAAAAATGTCGAAACCGGGGCAAAAATTTAGAAAAAAAAGCTTCAAAAAAATAAAAACTCAATTCCTTATATCTCTTTCAGAAGTTTCACTTCAGTTGTGTGCTTATAAAGGTGAGGCACATATTTTCTTTAATTCGCTTCATAACTGTTGGGCATATCAAATTCTGAGCTTTTGTTTTTGTTTTTTTTATTGGTCGATTGGCTTAATTTAGCAGCGTTAGTACATGGATGAAAAAGTTAACGTGATAAATGTATAGTAAAAAATGTATGTACGCTAAAAGTCGTCATTTACTATATCCTTCTGAGAATCTCAATACAAATTGTATAAAAAAAAATAAATATTTATCTGTAAGTACCTGCATTATTTAAGTTTGATTATCAGTTCTCGATTTTGATTGTCATGTAATTGAATGACAGCTGGTCCTCGCGGCTCGTTCGCTCCTCGTTAATAGTTAAGATCGCTCCCTTTCATTACCGTTTCAAATATACAATAAATGGCATGTTCATTTTGGAGGGTTGTTTCAGCCCCTTGGAATTTGAGTTTTGAAAAATCCCTGCCTTATCGAACCTCTACTCTCTGAACAAACTGTATTCCAAAATTCAGCTCTCAAACCATTTGAACTACATCATGATGAATGAGTGAGTCAGTGAGTGATTTTATGTATTAATATAGACTGCAGCTTACACGCAGTATATACGGATATAAGCGGTCATAACCTTAGATGTAAGAATCGCTTTGAACAGCGTGTATGGGCAGATTATTCTCGATGAACTGGGAAGAAGAGAAATAAATAAAGCCTGATAAATATTCCGGCATTCTACTTTTGGGAGCGAGAAATAATATTGGAGACGGAACACGCATAAAGAAGCATGCAAATATGCAGTGGTGTTCCACAGAGATCGGTTTTGGGTCCGACTCTGTGGAACGTGCTGTATAACGACTTATTGGAAATGTAGTAATCTTCGGGGACCAAACTAATAGGCGTCTCCGACGATTTTGACCTTGTAGTGACCCCAGTAAACGAGAATATATTCATGAACACTGCAAATAGCAATCTGGCTACAAAGGAAGCGGCTGCAGCACCCGAAAAGATTGAACTTATCTTGATGACGCCAAAAAGGAAGATACGTCCTATAAGAGTGAACACTGCTGGTACTGTGATCGGCTCCAGTAAGGCACTAAAATATTTGGGTGTATGACTTGACACCAAACTATCATTCGCGGAGCACATAATTAAATCCATCAAGAAAAGCTCCGAAAACTGCAATAATAAATCTGATGCCAAATATTGGAGAGCACAGGGCCTCCAAAAGGAAGATACCTACTTCCAAGCGTGGTTCATTCCCAACTGCTATACGCTGCGCCCATCTGGCACACAGTAACGGAAAACTAAGAGCTGGTAAAGGAACTTATTAGAATTCATAGGTTAATATGTACCAGGATATTCAATAGATAGAGGAGGGAGCGAGAGTTGTAGCGGGAAAACCTCTCACAACACTTGTTATAAAGGAGAGGCTCGCAAGTTGTAATGGTGTACAGAAAAGCTAGGCCAAAAACAATGTGAAGAAACTCTGGCAGAGGAATGATGAAAACTGACACCAGACACTGCGACTAAAATCGAAAAAGCGCACGACGAGGTGGACCACTATCTCACCCAAGCGCTGACATTACACAGCTGCTTTCGAATTTCGAAACTAACCCAACCGCTGACATTACACAGCTGCTTTCGAATTTCGAATGTACCTAGATGACAGAAGCAGAGCTGAATCCGACATGTTTTTCTATTGCATAGGCATAGACGAGGTGGAGCATACCCTATGCTATTGTACGAGATGGAATGCCGCAAGAGACACATATGCCAGACAAGCAGAAAGGCAATTCACACAAATAAGCATGATGGGAATGAAAAATTGATCAATCTGATTACACCAAACAAAAGTACAATATACAAAATAGATGTTAAAAATTACTAGATTCTGTTGCAAAGATTTCAAATCGGAGAATATGTTCGTGTAAGCTATTATTCTAACAAAAATAAAACATTTATATTTAGAGTAGTACTTTAATTAAAGTACTTCGATACATGATACATACATACTGAACTTCGATTACATGAGTACCAACTGAAATCCGGTTGCTAATTTGCCCGATCAGGATAAGATAATTTATCAGAATCTGATCTAACTACGAGAAAAGAGATGAGCTCATATTTAGAAGCTGTACCCAAGAGGATCTACTGATCAAATATCAAATACTTTCACTGAAATCATACGTTTCATGAAAGGGATATCCAGTTCGCGAATTGTAACCAGGTATAGAGGAATAATATTTTATTATGCTATTTGGACAAATTTTTTGTCCAGTTCATGAAATGGAAATACTTGTTATCGGAAGTAATTGCACAAGTGCAACAAAATTACCGATAATTTTGCATGACAGCGTGTTGTCTAAAAACTGCATGAGTTCATTTTCATATTTTGGAGAAAGAGCCCGACACCGAAGGTGGAGGGCTCTTTTTGCAAAATATGAAAATGACCGAATGCAGTTTTTCTAAGACAACACGCTCGAATGCAAAATTTTCTGGTTATTTTGATGCACGAGTGTAATTCGGGGGAATATTTCCCGAATTAGGACATGGTTTAAAAAAATACATTTTTATTCTTTTTTTAATACAAAAACGTACATGTAACTGTAAACAAAGTACAGAGATGCAAAAAAACGATTTTTTTTTTAATCCGAAACGAGACATTTTTAATAATACCTATATATTCACTAGACTTTGACGTTATTTATAAATTGTCGCTGTCAAATTTTCAATGGAATTACCATAGATACGTACGATGCAATTATCGCTGTGCTCTTTCGGTTTCTACAGTGCAATTATCGCTGTAATTTTCCGAGAATTGCACTCCTCTAATGAGATTTTTTATACATGAGGGAAATATTCGGAAGTAATTGCACAAGTGCATCAAAATTACCGATAATTTTGCATGACAGCGTGTTGTCTAAAAACTGCATGAGTTCATTTTCATATTTTGGAGAAAGAGCCCGACACCGAAGGTTGAGGGCTCTTTTTACAAAATATGAAAATGACCGAATGCAGTTTTTCTAAGACAACACGCTTGAATGCAAAATTATCTGGTTATTTTGATGCAAGAGTGTAATTCGGGGGAATATTTCCCGAATAAGGACATGGTTAAAAAAAATACATTTTTATTCTTTTTTTAATACAAAAACGTTCATGTAACTGTAAACAAAGTAAAGAGGCGCAAAAATATGATTTTTTTAATCCGAAACGAGAAATTTTTAATAACATATATTCACTTGACTTTGACGTTATTTATGAATTGTCGCTGTCATCATAAGTTTACAATGGAATTACCATAGATACGTACGATTTCTACAGTGCAATTATCGCTGTAATTTTCCGAGAATTGCACTCTTCTAATGGGATTTTTTATACATGAGGGAAATATTCCATTTAATGAACCCGTCTTATACTACAGTATCTGGACATAAAAATTATCCAGTTCCTGCTCTGTATATTTTAAATTTGTCCACTTCGCCTAATAGAATAGTATGGGTATCCGGTATTTTAATGGGCATAATACCTATTAGTTCGTACAGCACAGTTTTAAAAACATGTTCGATAGTAAGGATAATTTTGATAAACTACTACATAAATGTAACCCAAAACTGACCCAAACTATTTTCCTTACCAAAAACTGTATCGGTCAGAAGAAGGCTAATTTCGATAATGACTTGGATTACACCAAGTGGACAAATTTAAAATATACAGAACAGGAATTGGACAATTGTTGTGTTCAAATGATGTAATCTAAGAAGGTTTAATTAAGTGGATAAAAAGTACATGAACTGGACTCAAAAATTATCCAGATAGTAGAATTAAATATTGTTCCTCTATCTGGTTACAGTTCGCGAATTGGTTATCCATTTCATGAAACGGACAATTACGCCCATTGGGTGCGACATATATACTCAATAAATGTAATGTAAATATAATGACTATAACGAGAAAAACTGAATCTATTGTTGTTTCAATATATCTAGTTAGAAGCACGTAGGTATAATTATCTTTGACTACAATGATTCAGGTTTAATCACTAGTTTTCCAATTTGATTATGTCACAAATGGCACAATTTTTAGCCAAAATAAATATGGACACAATAGCACAAGCGTTCAAGTAAATAGGGTTTAGGATGGGAATATCTTACATATGAAACAAGAAAGGCAGTTTTTTTGTCACATCGTCATCTTGTCCTCCTCTTCGTTTTTAAATTAGCATCAAATTCAACTAGAAAAACATAGGACCTATTTGGTCCTGGTCCAAGGTGTAAATTGCACAAGTATCATTTAGATCCTGGAATCAGGACCAAAGAAGTCTTGAGTTTTTCTACTTGAATTTGATGCATGATGGTGGAGGACAAGATAACTATTTGACAACCAAAAATTAATTTTACACAACAGTACAGAATATGCCTAAGCATGCTATAGATTGCTATATAATCGCTATCATTATTTGTTTAGAAGTTGGTAGAAGGTAAATAAAATTCACCAAAACAAAGGTAGTAAAGTAAGGAATAGAACTTACCTATGCTTTCGGAAAACAAGTTCAAAAAGTTTGCCACTTTAACCAAGGGAAGGATCACTATTATTATCATCAATCGAGAATTTTCTTATTCGCACACCACTTCAGCTTGAGTGTGTTGTGCTCCACAATACGGGAAATTGCTATAGAAAAAATCAGTGTAAACACATTCTTATCTCCATCATTAATTTGCAGCGTAAAACTAAGAAAGGCACATTAATTGATTAGATAAAATGCATATTTTTACCAGCATGTAACCAGGTTTTATTGAGTATAGCTTATACGTAACAGCTTTACGACTGTGGAAGGATTCAATTTTGACTACATCAGTATGGCAAGTGCATTTATTGAGAGTCAATATTTCTTTAAACTGTACTAGTAATGACTATTATTAAAGTATGATATAGATAACATCAACATCAAAAGAATGGCTTAAATTCTAGGAGCATTCAAGTTATATGGCATGTCGGGTATTGACACAACTAATTGCAGTCAAATAGATTTAATGTTTTACTTTGCATTTACAAGTGAGAAACCGAAAGATAATCCATTTGTTTGCCATAATCTTCCCGGCTGAGTGAAACATGTGCCTTATTTTATTTCGCTGGTCAAAATTCCACATTCTGCCCTTAATGTACGGAGTTGCTCATATAGACATAATCTCCAGGCAGAAATCGAGCTATAAACTTATTCATCACATGAGGATAAAATAAATTTATTAAAAAAAAATCAGTGATACTTAATTTAAAATCCTTTTTCAGGTACCGTATAAGCTGAGCGACAAATTCACAATAAAAAAATCGGTCAGCTTCCACAACATTCCAGATAAAGCATCGTCGAGTTCCGGCGATGAAAGTGACTATAAATCGAAAACTAGGAGACTCGTGGTTCCTGAGGAGGAAGAGGTTACCTTAAGAGGCAAATCCTTAAGAGAAAGGCGGATGTCGAAGAGTTTGTCATTGAAAATTGGCGGTAGGTTTCTTAAATGACTATCTGGTAACTTTCTATAGTTAAAGTTATAGGATAGTAATAAATAATATCAATCTACTACTATCAAATGACCCGCACATTTGTTCTTTCGCATCCCTGCCATCTTTTTGTATCGGACGCCATTCTGGAGAGCAATGGAGACCGATGCTCCCAAAACACATTTTGTAGTGAACGCCGAATACACCCTTTTATGTACTTGAATATCAACTATAGTATTACTACAATTATTTTTCTTGAACCCCATGGCAATATCAGGCTTTACAAGGGATACGACTGCTCCTCCACTATTACTAGGCTGAGGGGTTTCGTTCAAAGAGCAAGTATACATCCCTAGCATATCCCTGTTACTTATTCCTACTTTGCCTACTGGGCAGCCGGACTTCGGGGTTTGGCAGTGGCTGCGTTGAAGTTTAAAGCACGGCTTGAGGGCTGCTGGTTATTTCTCTGTGGGCAATATTTTGCAAAACGACACGGTTCATTGCAATTAAAACACTGCTTCTTCCCTGAAAATTCCGCCCAGGACATTCCCTGATAAAATGCCCGAGTGTTTGGCAGCCATAACATATTGCAACTCCATACCTGCAAAATTTCTCGGTATGGCCCGTTTGTCTACACTTATTGCACTTAAAATTTCTATTGGCATTGTTGACCTGAGTGCCGCTGAAATTTCTGAAGTTTGGCTGGCTTCTCGGAGGAAATCTGTCGACAACTCTGCATTCTCTGCTTGTAGATGGGCGTACCAAACTTTCCATCGATTCTTCTCTCTCCGCAAGCTCTAAGGCTTTAGCTAGAGTGGTCGGACTTCTAGACAGAACTCGTTGCTTGGTAGGCATGAGAAGTCCAAGAACAAACTGGGTAATTGTGTCTTGTTCCAGTTAATCTGTGGCGGCTAATCCCGAAAGCGAACTAGTTTTATTGGCCAAAAGTTTTAGTCTAGTTAGGAATTGTCGACATGGCTCACCTACCCTTATCTGCATTTGACAAAGTTTTTCATAGCTCTTCATACACATGTTAACGTAAACTGTTTCCTTAGTTCCTTTTTAAGAGTGGTCCAGCTTGAAGTGATTTTTAGGCGGAATTCCGATTCAATAAATTGCTTGGCTTTCCTCGTGATTTCAAAGGAGCTATAGCGACTTTTTGCTGCTCTATCCAGCTTGCAATGAGGGAGGTTTCTCCAATAGTTTCTAAAAATTATTCTATGCTGCTCATTCCTTCGTAAGCTGACACGGATTCTATCCCCATAGTAATATTATTCGTGATTGTCTGCACGATAGGGGCTACTGGCTCGGTTTCTGGCATTTTTCCTGATTTTCTTGACTTCTGGGGCAACACGGAGTAGATGGCAAGTTTCTACCGCTCTGGTACTGGCCCAGGATATTTAATCTTTTCCTGGAGTTGAAAAACCTACCCCACATCTGTCACCAATGTAATGAACGCCGATTAGATCCTTTTATGTACTTACTGTGTTTTCGACCTTTTCTTCAACCATTTCAAAAACCAGGTTCACAGTACCAGTGTGTTGACACCCTATTTTGATCAAAATAATTTACCTAGACACCATTGGCAACAACCCCTATTTCTCCACCTAGTAGTCAGTAACATCCTATCACTTTTCTGTACTCAAATGTAACCGTAGTTATAATGAAATGATTGTAGGCCAAACCACTTGCCGTTTCAAAATACTATTGACATTTCAAATTTAAAGGCCACACAATTTAAAAGGGGCATTTTTATATTAAATCAGTGGTTGACTAAAATTTATTCAGGAAATTTCTATTATGTCCTAGGTACCTATTTAAAAGTTCACCAGACAATCAGTTATGACATAATAAGTAGAAATCTAATTAGCATTATTAACACTTATCCCGCTGTGATTTACTTTGCATCAAACTATACCTATATACTGATAACATGGTAAGAAAATTCTACACTCCCTAATAAATGAAATACAGATTGGCAAAAGCACTGAGTTTTAATGAGAGAAGAAATATCAAGGATATACAGCAGTTATGTTTCTCTAAATACTGGTACCTTAATCATTATGAATTACAGGTAAACTTACATAACCTGCAATCCAAGCCTTAATAGATTTTAGACCACCTTTTCTCACGATGAGTGACGAATTTCCAACAGCGTTTCCTATAGTACTCTTCCTAGTCCGACGAAATGAGATTCTATATTACTTATTTACTTTCCACGAGTCTCTGGTACTCAGACACTTTTCACGAGTTGGCCAATAGTGTTTAACCGTTTGGACAGAGTAACATTCTGGAAAGATA
>MU182683.1:274499-295920 GCA_016904865.1 Pissodes strobi
TAGCAAAACCTTTGTGGAAATGGAAAAAGTGCCAGTCTACAGGTGACTACGTCTCAATAACAGAGCATCTTTTCAAATGTGGACTTATTGATTTGGAATTATTTCCAAGACAATCTCCCGACATTAAAAAACAGAAATTCGAAATAAAGGAAATTTTCGGTATAATTTTCAACTTAAATATCTTAAAAATGCAAAAAAAAAATATTTTATTGCAGTTTTCGGCATATTAGGGCCAGTTTTATGGTTTTAAGGTACAGTAGTTTGGTGTGTTTTGTAAGGATCAGGTGAAAAATTGAGAATAAGGATCTGAGCAAAAATATATTACCACACTGACTAGTGGAAAACCTTTTACCTATTATTGTGTCATATATAAAGCATAGATTTATAAAAAATTTATGAATTTTTATATTTTTTTGGATTTGCCCTGAACTTCCCAGAATCATCTGCTTCGAATATATTGTGAAACGAAAACACTTGTGGTGGAGCTAATTTAGTTATTTTATTTTTAGTTTTAGAAAGCTATGCAGTGAATGAACATAAATTTAGAAATCAATGTTTAACTGAGATTTAAAAAAATAACTAGAATCGCCATTTTTAAATACGGTCAGTGCATATTTTTAGATAGGTATATAGTCAGTCCCATTGTGAGTTAGTGGTAGTAGTTCAGGTATCAGCTTATCTTGAGAGATACAAAAAATTGAACCAGTAATTTATGGATTCCAACTACACTACTCTCTTTGTGAACCACAAATCCTGCCCCTGTCGTGCAATTTTACCTTTCCTACTTTTAAGTTGCTAGAAAAATTAGTTTTATTTCTGTAACTTTGCAATCTATTTTTTTTTATTGCTTTATGAATTAATTTGATTATTTTCTATTTAATTCATGCATTACGCAACACATGTAAGATTTTTTGTACCAGTTTTTAAACTCTTGCTCCGTTCCTCGATCTCACCTGTCCACCGAAATAATAATATCTTTTTGATCATAAAACATTCAGAAATGAACATAGACAGCATCAGTGGTTAGAAAGCCTAATACTACGTTAACAGTTAATCCAGGTAAAATGTAATGAAAAAAAATATAAAGTATAGGTACTTAAGAACATAAATCAGAATATACTTGAAAAAAGGAAAACTAGGGCTAATAAACAATGATATAATAAAAGCTATCATCGAAATTATTACGAAGTGCTCTAACAACAAAAAAATTAGTGTGCTTGTGGACCACACAGCTTCATCCGCACAAGACAGAATAATATTTTTATTTTATACAAATTGGCTGACACGAATCGTAGAACTTACTATACATTTTTATTTTGTGTAAATTCGCTGACACAAATGGTAGAACATACTACACATGAAACCACAATCCGTTCAAGGATCGATTCTTGTCAGAGAATGATAGGCGAGGATCACGTGGAGATAAAACATGGTTATCTCATGCTTGGTTTTAATTGTGGATGAGCCGGTATCAAAATTCATCTCGCCGATCTCCCACTCTACTCTCGTTACCGTTCGCCGCATCACACATGTTATTACTTTTGCAACACGTTCACCACCTTACTCTCCAAGTACAGCGCCTAAGGTTTGCACATACAACATGTATGTATTTTAAATAGTATAGCTTAACTATTAGGCATCATCAATAGTTGAATTAAATCAAAAGAAAAATATGTGTTTCACCTATATAAGCAAGTGAAACTTCTGAAAGAGCTATTAGGAATTGAGTTTTTTTAGAACTTTTGAATGAATGAAGATCAACATTTGCAAGAATTGGTGGACGCGATATTGCGTGAATCGGAAGCTATTCCACAAAACTTGATTGCCGGACTCGTGGATTCTATGCCCGAGAGAGTTAGGGGCTCATTCTAAGTAGAGCAAGGCTCTACTTAGCAAAGTTTTAAATGTTCATTCAATCAATATTCTTATTTGGCGCACTCCAGAGCATTTGTTCTCATTTTTCATTTTTGTTGTTGATTTAAGTTCCTAAATAAAACCCTTGTGCATGTTTTCAGGGTGAGTTCTTTATTTCAGGAGGAGAAGGATAGAAGCTAGCAAAGACTAACTTGATTAATGCTCTTTATAAAATAGAGCAAATTGATGTAGAATCAGAAAATAAAAAATTTTCGAAATATTTTTTCTTCGAAAACCATAGTAGATATTCACAAAATATCAAAAAAGTCCCGAGGCATGGTCAATATCTATGAAATGTTACGTTCAAAAAATATTAGCATGTTCTTCCTACAAAATGGGGAGCCAGTGAAATTTTTGTTAAAATGTACGACTTTTTGTTTTACCCTGTATTATAGCCCCAGTTCAAAATTTAAGAAGTTGTTACCAATGTTGTTACCAATTCAAAAGACGATGAAAAGATCTTTCGAAATCTAACCTGCTTTTTGAAATCCGTTCACTATTTCAGAAATCGCAAGGTATCAAATTTGACTGAAAAATGGGCTTGTAACGATAAATATGTGCAGCAGTTTATATGTAATTTGTGACTATGCTGGCTATGACGGAGATTCAATTCCCTTCACAATAGTGGCCGTTTTCCCTATTATCCCTAAAGTGTTCGTTTTATTTATACAGGAAAATTATAATTCGCTATATTTTGTATCTTTTTAATTTAAATGAATGCTTCTTTAATTTATTATAATGATTGAACCATCAAAAGAAATTATAGTTTATTATCATGGTGATTATTTAACACAATACAACACTGAAAAAGTTCCTCCTCACTTCTTAACTAAATTACATTATATTGTTTGAAGAAATACAAAAAGCATGACTAGTATTTATTAATGGCTATTTTTTTCAGATATTCCTAAGGAATTGCCCATTATCCGGCAAAATTCCATGCCCAAATTTTACCTGGATACTCCGGATGAAAACCAGCTGAAGGATTCATCACTCCTCAAAAACCAAACCCTAATACTAAAAAGTCCATTGACATCATCGAGTGAATTTAGCTTCGACTTATACTCGGTAGTGCAAATAGAGAAAGACAGGCAAAGCACGCAGGCAAAAAATCCGCCAGTGCCCATCCATCGGGAAACCTCGAAATTAAACTTATTTAAAGATAAAATAATGTTAAAGAAGAGCAAAAGTACTGTTAGTGCTAGTAGTGTACCGTATAGTAATCATATGTAGTGATCAAAATACGTAACTTCGAGGAAATTTCAGAAGTGCATTATTTTTAATATGCGCGTAAACTGAGATGAAATTTAATGTATTATTTAGTATTATAATTATAGATATTAAGCTTTTAACTTTTTGGCTGGTCTCTTTTCAAGCAAAAAATACGCCGATACATCTATGTAATCAAGAAACCCGACAGTCTATTTTAATTAAAGTTAAATTAATATCCAAGCTTATAAAAAAATTAGGCGAATTAGCCTTTCTCTTTGTAAGGCTAGATAAAAAGCTTTAAGAAATTAGAAGATAAAAATTAATATTTGGTCGAACAGCGCAAAACATTAGAGTCCTACTTTATTAAATCTTCGATAAATCATGACCGATAGCTAAATTTGTTATTGGTATGTAATAAAAATGTGTAGATATAATGACTGTATAGGAATAGAAACTAAATTAAAATGTAATATTAACATTTTTCTGTTCAGTGTTGAGCAAGTGCAGGTTTTTGCAAACTTCAAATTATTTTGCTGCGGAACGCTATGGAAAGTAATTACGGTAGAAAAAAATGTTGAATTGCCATGAGATCTTCTGAATATATTATTTGTGTACCCATTGTTGTACGTACAAGCCAAATAAGTAAATCCAAACTCGCTTATCGAAAGCATTCATTTCATCGGGACGTTAAGCTAATGAAAACTAAGAGTTTTTTCCATAATTGTGTAGTTAAGTCAGAGTACAAATAATATCGAGTAGATTCACTCAGCAAAAATCGTTTCATGTTTTTGGATCAAACGCAAAAGCCGCAGCACGGTAAAAAAATAGTTTTTACTCTACCTGCAGCAGCGAGCCGTCTGTGAGGGGAGATTCAAAAAGTATTAGCTGATGCAAAATTATTTCCTCGGTTATTATTTAATACACGATATTTCAAAGAGCGATTAAGGTAATTTTTAATACGTGATTCAAATGAATAAAACTATGTAATAAAGTTATACAAAATAGTAACGTATACTAAATTCAAAAACATTATAAATAAAGGTAATACCTATTAAAATAATTTATTTGACAGTTTGTAACTTGATTCATCTATTAAAACATGTATAAGGCAGAAGGTTCAAAATACCTGAAAAATATTGTGGGAATTTTAATATAAAAAGGACATATTAAGCTAGTAAACTAAATTTATAGCTTCTTAAAGGTCTTAATACTTCATTACTCGCGCAACGAGTATTTCTCCCACATTTTCTGCGAAATCGTCAGTTTTCGGAAATGGCTTTGCGTACGGAGCTGTCCTCCATTCTAGCTGACTTATTTGGCGTCCTCTTTAACATGACCAATTAACCGTGTGCATTTCTCAAGTGATTGGCTGCATTTGTGAGAATTTCTCTCATCGCGCTACGTCTGCCGTAATACTTTTAACATTGAAAATGTTTCTGTTTTGCTGTTATGGGGCATCAAATTGCGAAAAAGTGCATGCTACATTTGCCACACATGATGTTATATGCGTGACGAACTACTAACCCAAACTAACCAAAAGTAATCAAAAGCACCAAAAAGAACTAAAATGTATCGGAACAGATTAAAAAAATTAAAGTAAGTTAAAACTAACTCAAATTAACCGAACTTTTGCAGCTAACCAAATCCATTAAAATTGGTTATAACGTATCGGATCCGGTTCAAATTACTCAAATAAATTGGAACTAACTGAAACTAATCGAAAGTTGATTGAACAACTAACCAAAAGCACCAAAAAGGGCTAAACCGTATCGGGCAAATTAAAAATTTTAAAGTAAGTTAAAATTAACTTAAATTAACCGAATTTTGGCGACTAACCAAAACTAACCGAAAACATTAAATTTGATTGTAAAGTATCGGAGTCGGTTCAAGTGACTAAAATAAATTAAAACTAACTGAAATTAAAGAAATGCCTTTTTAACATTATAATTTTTTTTAACATAATTATAAAAAAAAAAGATGCGGATATGAAGGCCTAAAAAATTACCCTCCACTTGTAGATAGGAAAATCTATTAATATATAACTAGCCATGACGTTACTGTAGATAATATTTCTAACCTGTTCCGAATTGTTTTAGCCCGTTTTTGCTCTTTTGGATACTCTTAGTTAGTTTTGGTTAGCCGTTTAATTAACTTTCGGTTAGTCTCAGTTAGATCCAATTTATTTTAGTCATTTGAACCGACTCCGATAAGTTATAATCAAATTTAGTGTTTTTCGTTACTTTTGGTTAGTCGCCAAAGTTCTGCTCGTTTTGGTTAGTTTTAACTTATTTTAATTTTTGTAACCTATTCCGATACGTTTTAGTGCTTTTGGTTACTTTTGATTAGTTTTGGTTAGTCATTCAATCAGCTTTCTGTTAGTTTTAGTAGGTTTTTATTTATTTTAGAATTTGAACCGGTTCCAATACGTTACGAGTATAATTAATTTTAATGTTTTTGGTTAATTTTAGTTACTCGCCGAAATTCGGCTAATTTCAGTAGAGTTTCAACTTACTTTCATATTTTTAATCTGTTTGGATTTATGTTTTCGCTTTTTTGGTTACTTTTGGTTAGCTTTGTTGTTCAATCAACTTTCGGTTAATTTCAGTTAGTTTCAATTTATTATAGTCATTTGAACCGGTTCCAATACGTTATTACCAATTTTACTGTTTTTAGTTAGTTTAGGTTAGTCGCCAAAATTCGGTTAATTTGAGTTAATTTTATCTTACTCCAATATTTTTAATCTATTACGATACGTTTTAGCCGGTTTCGGTGCTTTTAGTTTCTTTTGGTTAGTCATTCAATCAGCTTTCGGATACATTCAGTTAGCTCCAATTTATTTTACTCATTTGAAGCGGTTCCGATACATTATAACCAATTTAAATGTTTTTGGTAAAACTATGTCAGTCGCCAAAATTAGGTTAATTTGGGTTAGTTTTAACTAACTTTAATATTTTTAATCTGTTCCGATAGGTTTAAGCCCTTAGTGCTTTTGGTTACTTTGGCTAGTTTTTATTAGTCGTGCAATCAACTTTTTGTTAATTACAGTTAGTTTCAATTTATATTAGTCATTTGTACCGATTCCGATACTTTATAACCAATTTTAATGTTTTTGGTTAGTCGCCCAAATTCGGTTACTTTGGGTTGGTTTCAACTTACTTTAATATTTTTAATCTGTTCCGATACGTTTTAGCCCTTTTTGGTGCTTTTAGTTAATTTTGGTTAGTTTTTCAATCAACTTTCGGTTACTTTCAGTTAGTTCCAATTTATATTAGTCATTTGAATCAGTTCCGATACGTTATAATCAAAATTAAAGTTTTTGGTTAGTTTTGGTTAGTCGTTAAAATTCCGTTCGTTTTAACTTAATTTAATTTTCGTAACCTGTACCGGTACGTTTAAGCCCGTATTGCTTATTTTTGGCGAGTTTTGGTTAGTCATTCAATCAACTTTCGGTGAGTTTCAGTTAGTTCCAATTTATTTTAGTCATTTTAATCGATTCCGATACCTTATAAATCAAATTTAAGTTTAAGTAAATAAACTAACACGATCTCGCACGCGTATGATGTCATGTGTCACATGTAGCATGCACTTTTTCACGATTTGAGGTCTTGTACCTACTAGGATAATAGAAACATTTTCAATGTTAAAGTATAAGAGTTGCTTTAAAAACACAAAAGGTCATGTGAAAAATTCGCAATTTTATTATTAAAACATAAACGGATTTTTGCTCAGGCTAGTGGTGACCGGCATTTTATTTTTGCCGTACTTGTTTTCTTTTCTCACTATTGTCTTTATCCAAATTTAGGTAAATAACAGAATTTTAATAAAGACATATTTGTTAAACCGATTATACGTGTAGTTGAAAAACTGCATATTATTAAAAAATTATTATAAATCTTACCTGATAGGGTCTTTGGGGCATCTAAAAAATGAAAATCCTTCACCCACTTTTGTAATACAATTATCCGCACAACAACATCTCGCCATTGTAGCGATCTTAATAATTATTTAAATCAACGCGACCCAACAGTACAGAATATCAAGGCGTTTGCACACTGACCGTAAATTATCCCTCGTAGTGTAGCCAACGCTGGCCGCCAACGAGATTGATCCGGATTCGCTTCGAAGGTAAAAACTGTCGGCGAAATTGGAAATTTGTCTCGAGTGAACCTACCGTATTTATACCGTGGTTAAGTGGTCCGGGCCCTCCGATCCATCCTGTAGATTCGCCATTGATTATGGATTATTGAATTCTGTTGTGATGCTGCGTCAGGGAATTGAAACATAAGCTATTGTTTTAAAAATTTCCATGCCTAGGGGGGAAAATATAAAGGGATCAAAAGCTATATTTTTTTGTAGTGGGTTCTGATGATGTACCAAAGCAAAAAACGATGAAACCGCATCTGCTTTAATTTTTTTTTGTTAAAAAAAAGAACGAATGCTACTGAACGATCTGCACAGTGAATTAGAACGCACCTGAAAAACGTAAAGTTTTTAAAAATGTAAAGTGTACATTGTAATCACAATAAATCTTAAAAGTAATCATCAGTTCAAGTTAAACCAACATTACACTACACACACAAAAAATTAGTAAGTTTATGTAAAATAACAAAATATAAAATAAGAACAGTACAGATTAAATAACAGTACCTAACTAATATAAAACCACTATCAATAACAACAACAAATCACAAATTCAATAAAATGCTATAGAAAATTAAAAAGTGCTACAAAAGAAAGAATTACACATCCCACATGTCACATACTGACTGTTATATCACGATTATAACTAATATTGAAGAAGTCTAGATTATTTAACTGGTTTGCCAATCTCATCACTCTAGGGATAAAAGAGTTAGACCCAAAATTGGTTCTATACAAGAGCAGATGAAGTGTATTTGCAGACCTGGTGTTTCTTCCAGCAACCGCTAAACTTATTGATTTAAGAAGTGATGAACAGTCAACGTGATAATTTATTATTTTAAACCTCATCTTCAAGTCTCTGATCTCTTCTTGACTTTAAAGGGTCAATTAAAAATGTTTCATGAAGTACATCATAATTGTGATTAAAATTGTCTCGGGGATCTATATTTGCTTTGAAGGCGATATATCTCAGGAACTTTCTCTGGACTTGTTCCAATTTATGTATGTGATATGTATAGGAAGGATTCCACACCGAAGAACAATACTCCAAAAAAGCCAAGCTAGGGAGCAGTAGGTACAGTAAGCGGATCGTAAAACTGAGTGACCTCAGGGCTTTGGAAAATCTCTCATTGATATGACCTTTAATGGAAGATACTGGCGTTGTGTTATTAATTTCATAATTAAATTGAACTGAGTTACGACCCCTGGTGAAACATATGCTGTAGCATTTATTAGCGTTAAGGTCCATGCCCATGCCATTTGTCATACATCATGCCTGCAGTCTATTCAGATTGAATCTTAAAACAGCCCCCCACTGAAGAAACAGGTATGTAACACTTCAAGTCATCAGCAAATCAAAGAAATTTTGAGTATTTAAAACAAGACTGGATGTCGTTGATAAAAATATTGAATGAATGAATGAATTTGAAAAATATTAAATAAAATGAGACCCTTGGGGTACTCTAGATGGAATTTTTATTTCCTATGATCTAAACTTATTTATCTTGACTATTTGACACCTGTTAGAAAGATAGCTGGCAATCCAACTCAGAAATGCCCCTCGCACACCCAGGACTTCCAGTTTACCGTGTCGAATGCCTTAGAAAAGTCTGTATAAATTGAATGAACCTCTCCGCCCCTGTCCAAAATGCCCGACAGATAATTAACATAGGTCAAGTTATTCAGTTCAGTGGATGTTCCGCTGCGGCATCCAAATTACTCATCAATGATGGTAGGACCAATTAAGCAGGTTAAGTATCTGGTAATAATATTCTCAAAGAGCTTCGGGATTGTACTGAGGTTGCAGAAAGGCCTGCAATTACATACATCAGCCTTAGCGCCAGCTTTTAATGTTTTTCTGAATAGTCATCGAGATATCTGAGTGCTCTACAGATCTCTGATGGCATAATCCAGACAAAAACCTTGCACTCAGAACGTATTCGCGCGAAATTCATAGAATCCTCCCGAGATCCTATATTTTTAAATGTTTTATGTGCCTGCTTCTTCAAAACTATCAACTGTTTCAAATCAAGTGAGTACCGCCTTGGGAAATTTCTCTGGGATACTATCTTTTGAGGAACAACTGGATGAATAATAATTGAATAGGTATATAAAACATTATAAAGTATATTTAGCATGTTATCAAGAGAGTGATGTAGTAACAAGTCATCCCAGTCAACCTGCCCAAGGTAGTTATTGACTAAATCAAAATTAGCAGACTTATAATCATAATAGTATTCACATAGGTGGGAATCTGAAGAATTGGAATGATTTGCATCTGATCTGAACGGTAAGTGGAGGATGGTAACTGTCTGCCGCAACCACCGCATCATCTGCCAAACCAACCATTGATTCGTCGACGCTCAGGAGCATCAAATCGAGAATACTGCCACTGACGTTAGTAATTTCGTTAAATTGATACAGATTGTGAAATGCGCACATCGCTGATACAATCTCGATAGCCTCTATCTCTCGAGGCTGAGTGTACGCAGATGTGGTCGCAAGAGAACTATAGCACTCGAAAGACCACTCTGCTTTGGGCAAATTAAAGTCTCCAAGTATACAAAAACTGCGCCTTATGTATTTCGGAAAGATTATTAATGATATCACTAAAGCTTTAGTACCTGTCAGGTGGAGATCTGGGTGGAAAATATACACAGCTTATTATCACAGATTTGGAATGTGAACCAACCCTCACATGTAACTGCTCGAGGTCAATGGATGAATCCAAAACAGCACTATGCAAATCCCATGTATACAGCTATTAAAACGCAGTCACCTCTTGCAGCATTCCTTGTATTACGATTCCTGTATTACGATTCCTGTCGCAACGAGAAACATTGTAAGTAATTAATAAGTCCGATCTGGGCATCAATGATGTCGAGGGACAGCCACGTTTCGCTGAGAACTTGTCACGGGCCGATTTGGCTATCGTATATCGAAGCGTAAATAACCTTAGAACTCGTCACCGTTTCTATCGCTTCAAGCGCAATTACATTTATTAGCGAAAAACCCTCGTAGATTCCGTCCGGCTTTCGTAGCGCATAGTGTTTTTGGATTGGTTGTCGAGTTGGGCATCGCGCGCAGTTACTTAATTGCCTTCGGAATAATTAGGAAATTTTATTAGATGGAGTGGTTTAATGACAATGCCCTTTTGGCTACTCTGAGTAGTTTTTTTTGGTAGACGCCGATACATCGAAATCCCAGGTTTCTATTGTCTAAGTCTCTTGGATGAATTATTGAGCGGAATATGTGACTTGTCAGGCCATGCATTCATTGGTGGAGCGAGATATTCGAAGTAGGGATTCTCTGTTCCTCGAGTTTTCGATTTACTGGCATGACTCTACGTCGGCCTTTCTGTGAGTCAGGAGTTTTTTTGGGTACCGGTTGGAATCAATTTTTGATTTTACCTTTTATGGGATGCTCCAACCGGGCCATTTTTAATAGTTTCAGTCCATATCTGTGCCTTGATCTTTTATTAAGTGTTGGTGTCTGAAACTGCCCTTTGTGGAATTTGAATGCTGCTTTAGCGAGAGGCCTTCTCGCCCAACTGTAAGGCTATCTAGCGATAAGCAACCGGCTACCCCCTACACAGGGTCCTACCGTGTCGGGTCTACTCCTATCGACAGGTCTACTTCTACCGTCGTCGGGTTCATTGCTATCGACGGATATCGCTATCGTCGAGCATCGCTAACGACAGGGTTTTCCTTAGCTACGCCTGTCTAACTATATTACCTATAGAGTCTTGCTGCCCTTCGCCTGTCAAGGAAGTCTCTTCTTCCCGTGAGCAGTTCTTTTCTGGCAGCTGCCTGAGGAGCTACTCATCAGCCAAGTGAGAAATTTCTATTTTTTTCTATATATATTTTGTGACAATTGCGTGCAATTAACCTACGAACTCTAATTATTATTTCTTTTGCTTTGTTTTCGAACAAAGATTAACTTTTCTCCTTAACTAAGGTAACATTCATTTTATTCTTATTATATTTTAAATGAACTTTGAATATTGGGCCAATTTTGTCTAGCCTAAGACGCCTGATTTTATTCATTCGAATTCTAAAATTCAGTTAAATTCGTTTGAACTAGAACCAATCCGATTTTGGATTAACTTTTGAACTTTTGATTGACTGACGCAATAATGTTGTAAGTCGAACTAGTTTTTAATATTATTCTCAATTTTTCACGATTTCTGGCTTACGTTAGATACCTGTAGATCAGATCACTACTATTGTTGTTACGGCCTAGTAGACTATTTGCGTTATTCTTAATTTTTATTGTGGCCTTTGATATTTTTTTTAATTCAAACACACTGTTCATTATCTTTGTCCTACCGGTAACTTGACCGGCAAGTATACTTACGCTTAAGTTCAACACTCCTAAAAATCTATAATTGATTGGTTGCTACAATAACGCCAGGTCGGACTAGTTATTTTCATTTATTTTTTGTTGCGGCTGTTACCAACGTATCATAACTGATACCTAAATAAACATAGTTAGCATGGGCGTAGACAGGATTTTTTCTCAGGGGGGGGGGGGACCGTAGACAAGGCCGCAGTGGTACCCGCCGGCGGAGGCTAAGCTGCCAAAGGCGGAAAATGTTGGGGGTGCCAGGCCCAATTTTTACCTAAAAGTCGTTAAAATCGATAAAAAAACAAGGATTCGGTACCCTCTTCAATGGCATGGCATAACTGGTATGTTGCAAAATGAGCCGGTTAAGTTTCCAGGGGGCCATGCCCCCCCCCCCTGTCTACGGCCATGATAGTTAGTTAGTAATACGACTCTGTAACAAATCATGATTTGACGTCCGTTAATTAGCCATTGATTAAGTGGTTATTCGAGTTACTTGAATTTTCCCATAACGACATAACGAGTAGATATTTGCAGTATCGCTGGCCTTCGTTCATATTTAATGCTTAACGCGTTTATCATAAATTACGATTAAATATTTCGGCGTTTGTTTAGATAAAGCGTGTAATTCACTTCATCAAGTAACCGAGTAGAGCCTACTATTTCTCGTTGAAATACAGTTCTTACCATAAATTAATCTGCCAGAATTACTGGTCAATCTCTCATATATTTCCCTTGATCAGCCATGATATATTTCCTTTAATAGTTATAAACCGATTCTTTGTTTGTCTATCTACCTGTTTTATTTAATTAGCTTTTGATTTCAATGTTCCCGAGGAGAGGGCCGCTAAAGTAAGTACCTATCTGATTTTTTATTACTTGCGCTCAATAATTGAAACGTTCTGGATTTACTTTTGATTAATGTTTGAGTATTTGTTTGTCACTGACTAGTTTTTTTAGGTTAATATTCGAGTATTTGCTTGTTACTGGCTTTAATTTTTGAGGAATTATTTTTCCATTATTATTGCTGATAAATTTCCGGCATTTAAATCTGAACTAATTTTCTAACTTATTTTTGTTGTTTTATTGAACGATTTTCTTGATAGGAAAAAATAACAAATTTTTGGTTATCTTTTTATTTTGTCGCGAAGCTTAAGCTAAAACGAGTTACATATTTCAACTTCGGGGTACTTCTCGCTTGTGCCGTCTACAAGCCCGTGGCGCTTTATAAATAAAACCCACCCCTACTCTCTGCCATTTGAGCTAGGGCCTAATTTGTACGCTCGGCGACAACTCGTTCTAGCCTACGTATCGACACTCGTAAATTCATTAAATTTTTAATTTTAAATTCTGCGACTTTTTCTTTTAATTTGAAATTATTCATTCTCGGTTCTTTCTAAGCTGGAGTGGAGGTTTTGCGCCTATTAGGAGGACAGAAAGAGCGTAACAAACTACTATCTGGTAGTAACTGGCAGCAACATTCCTTTTAAGAGTGGAAAGTTTGGTCCTTAAACCCCTTACATTTTGATAAAAAAATTTCTAAGTGTTTTGATTGGCTAATAAATGAAGAAGGCCCCTGAACTAGGTTTTTTTCTGCACAATCTGAGGATTGCCATTATATCTTACAAAGACATTTTCACCAATCTCTCTACAGGTTTTCACTTCAATGCTCAATTTTTTATCCAATTCACGTTGTTTCGGGGTTTCCACGGCGATGCAGTGTGCCAGTCAAAGGAGTCCTTGTAAAGCGATGATATAGATGTTTCCATTATCCCTGTTTTACAGATATTTTCACGGCAGGTGATCCCAAGATTTGGCCTGGGCGAGCGGTCCATGTACGCAAGGGAAGCATTGCTTCCCCTAAATAACTATCACAAACCTCAAATAAAAACATTTAAATATTATTAATAGTTCACCGACTAAACAGCGCCAACTGTGACGGCAATAAATACAATACATGCAATAGGTACAACCATCAGAGGCACTAGAAGCAGCATTTAAAGCTAAATAATATCAGATGTTACGTGTATGCATTAAGTGAAGAAAGTAATATATTACTTTATCTTTGTCATACGAATGAGAATGCGTGTGTCGTTTCGTCGTTTGTCTTGCTTATTACTTTGCATGCAAAATTTAGGTGGTGAAGCCCGATGCGGGAGGCGCCAAGTTGCGAGGGGTTTGTCACTAAATAAGCAGTATTAAAATTAAATCAGTTTTTTTTAGTGCAACCGGTAGGTTCCGGTATAAGGAGATGACCTGCAGGGGCTATATTTTCATGGTAGATGTACCACGTGGGGGCTACCTGTAATTAAATCGGGGATGCCGGGGCTCGATTTTAAGGGGGGATTTTGGGGGGCTATATGGAAATCGCATCATGGTTTTTCGCGATTTCGGGCTAAACAGAAGCTCGGAGCGGAATTTTGCCGCGACCAAACTCCGCAGCGGAGTCGGGGTTGGCTAGTTAGTGGGTACCCCCCCCGTTTCCCGAATTTTTATCGAGAAGTGGGGGAAATCCCGAAACACGTTTTTTAACGGGTAGGTTCTGGCAGAAAAAAGAAAAATTTCGGCAAACGGAAAAAACCGTATTTTTATAAATTTTATATCAACCTAACCTTCATTTTGTCCCATAGGAACCGGAACCTACCTGGAACCTATCGGTAGAACCTATCGGCTTTTTTTACGATCGATTTGAAATTCGGCGTGTAGGTAGAGGACCTCAAGGCCGACAAAAAAAGTTCTTTGCGAAAAAAAAACAATATTCTTAGTTTTCGAGAAATCGGCCGTTTAAATTCCAAAACGGTCGTGGCTCCAAAACTACGAGTGATACGAAAAAAATACATACCAACAAAAATGTATATTTCGGCGGCCTTTAGCCCGTATATGAGTCGTCGAACTTAAAAATATTTGGGTGCGTTGAGTTCGATTTTCGCTTCGAAAAGGTCGTATGAGTTTTCTGTACCGAAATATTTCGAAAAAAGTTGAATTTTTTAAAAAATTTATTGTTTTACCACCCTGTATATGATTTTGGAAATTTTAATTGTACGTTGGTGATATGTAAGTGGATCCTTCTAATCGTTTCGGTAATAAAAACAGGGAAAACATTTTGGAAAATATTTTTCTAAAAAAAATTATTTTGAAGTGTGTACTTTAGAGAGGGGTATTTGGGAGCGCGGAGTTCGAATTTTTGGTCTAAAAAATCGCACGAGTTTGCTGTACTGAAATATTTCGAAAATAGTGAATTTTTTGGGAAAAATTGTGGTTTTAACACCTTGTATGTGACTGAAAATTATTTGTGCGTGGGTGACATGTATGTGGATCCGTCTAACCGTTTCTGCCTTGAAAGCGAAAAAAATTCAAAAATAATTTTCGAAAAAAATAAAATTTGATCTGGGTGTCTCTGGAGGGGTATTTGGGGGCGCGGAGTTCGAATTTTTGATCTAAAAAATCGTACGAGTTTGCTGTACCGAAATATTTCGAAAAGAAGGGATTTTTTGGGGAAATTTCTATTTTTAACACCTTGCATGTGATTTAAAAAATTTTATTTGTACGTAGGTGATATATACGTGTATCCCTCTGACCGTTTCTGTAATGAAAGCGAAAAAAAAAATTCAAAAATAATTTTCGAAAAAAAATAAATTTTGATGTGGGTATTCTAGAGGGGAGTATTTGGGGGCGCGGAGTTCGAATTTTTGGTCTAAAAAATCGGACGAGTTTGCTGTACCGAAATATTTCGAAAAAAAGGGAAAATGTGTGGTTTTAACACCTTGTATGTGATTTTAAAAAATTTATTTGTTCGTGGGTGACATGTACGTGGATCCCTCTAAACGTTTCTGTAATGAAAGCGAAAAAAAATTTTTCAAAAATAAGTCTCGAAGAAAATAAATTTTGATGTGGGTACTTTAGAGAAGGGTATTTTGGGGCGCCGAGTTCGAATTTGCTGTACCGAAATATTTCGAAAACAGCGGATTTTTTTGGGAAAAATTGTAGTTTTAACACGCTGTAGGTGATTTAAAAAAACTTATTTGTACGTGGGTGACATGTACGTGGATCCCTCTAACCGCTTCTGTAATGAAAGCGAAAAAAAAAATTTCTAAAATCTTTCGAAAAAAATAAATTTTGATGTACCCTAGGGGGGTATTTGGGGGCACGAAGTTCAAATTTAAAGGTGTAAAAAATCGCATGAGTACGTATATGTAACATGCACTCGCTCCACGCTCAATATGCGCTACATGCTGTTCAGTAATCGATCAATCAATCGGGTTGCGTTTCGGCCACTTCCGTAAAAATTGTCCTGAATCGCTTTAGGGCGATGTCGCCCGTCCCTAAAGATGTGCTAAGTCGCGATTTTTCATTAGCAGTTGCGACTGTTTTTTTTTCATTCGCTGCGAATTTAAACTGCTAATGCTAATTGCGAATAGACCGTTATGTTATATAGTGGAGTTTAATTTTTTAAGGCGTTGGTTATTATTGCATACAACGCGCGATGAGCTGCTTATAGTACGAATGAAACGTTTTACATATTCATTGCGAGAGTGTTTACCGTGTTACATATAATCACGTTAAAACTTTATAGAAAAAATAAAAACGGCCGCCCCTAAAAATCGGCCGCCCGAGGCGGCTGCCTCGCCGCCTCACCCCTGGAGACGGGGCTGACGATGGATATGGATACAACGCCGACGTGTGCGGCAGGCGTGATGGATTTGCCGGCAAATACCGAAGCGGTCGGAACTGTACAGTTGTGTAATTGTGTGGTCTGTTATGTAATAAATAAAGGGTTTTCGTCGCAAAGTTTTTGCGAAAAGACAAATATGATAAACACGGGTAGGCCAAATCCCGAAATGAAAAATCTCACGACAAAAGTTAAAACTTGCATCCGATAAGTGCCGATAAATATTATGTGCAGTATGGGTGGTTGACAGGTTGTGAGATAAGAAATAAACTTTTTTGTTGGCCTTGTTTGTTTTTTGTTAATGAACATGGTGTGTCGAATTACAACGGATTTGGCGATTTAAATAATTTACATAAAGTAGTAAAACGTCACATTAGCTCCAAGAACCACTTGCAAGCTGTTATTAAAGAAAAAGTTTTTGGAAAGATACGAATCGAACACGCTTTAGATAAACAGTTACAGGTTAGTCATCAACAACATAATGAATTAGTGAATAAAAACAGGACTGTGCTTAAAAGACTTATTGATGTTGTGTGTTTTCTTGCCCTTCATGAACTTGGGTTTAGAGGGCACGATGAGTCAACGTATTCCGCAAATAGAGGCAATTATCTAGACCTTCTTTCTCTATTATCTAAGTATGACCCATGTTTAAAAGCTCATTTGGAGCAGGGCCTTGCTTTTCAAGGCACTTCAAATCGAATTCAAAACCATTTAATTTCTACAATTTCCACTGTTATTTTAAACAAAATTAAAGACGAAATTAAGCAAACACGTTTTGTTGCTATTATTTTGGACGAAACGACTGATGTTACCAATTTTAGTCAGCTTTCTGCTGTAGTGCGGTTTGTAAAAGAAGACGGAAACATACAGGAAAGATTTTTAGGTTTTATTAACGTGTCAGAAGATAGAACGGCTAACGCACTGTATAAAATTGTATGTGAACTTATTACAAATATTAATGCCGCTGAAAAATTGGTTGCTCAAAGTTATGACGGTGCTGCTGTAATGGCTGGGCATTTAGGCGGTCTTCAAGTAAAAGTGCGTGAAACTTATCCGGGTGCAATTTTCATACACTGTTTTGCGCACAAATTAAACTTAGTTTTGTCTCAATCAGTAATGAAGATAAAAGAATGTAAAGTGTTTTTTGCAACTTTGAGTGGAATGGCTGCTTTTTTTTCCAAATCTACCAAACGAACTCAAGCATTGGATATAATTGTAAAGCGAAGACTACCGAAAGTTGCTGCTACGCGCTGGAACTACAATGGTAGGCTAGTACCAAAGTGTATATAATGTAAAGAGAAGACAGCCGGCGAATTTCCTTTGATCTTTCGTCAGCCGTTTCAATGACCTCGTCCCTTTAACTCGGAGATATCGCGATGTTGCCGGATGTAACTTTTTATCAAGGCGGGCGATGTTGACGTCAAGTCAAACAAGATGGCGAATAATCGATTTCATCACAGTGGGTCGAAATAACGAAAATGAGGACAACATTTACTAAATATCTAATACTTTCTGCTAGGATAAAATTTTATATCGAGCGATTTTCATTCAAATTCTCTGGATTTGTTTAAACTTTTGCATTTACTTAAAATCTCAGTGCTCAACTTATTTTAATTAAAAAATGTGATAAAATTCAGTTTTTTAATGTTTCCGGCGAATTTTTATTAAAATTTATTCAGGACGTCTAAAAGCTTTAATTAATAAAATAAGAATTTCCTTCAGTTTAAATTAAAAAGGTGTAATCAATATTTTTCGATTATTTTAAAGGAAAGTTTCATTCAAAACATAGAGGGGATAAACTTTTAGTATGTAGATAAACCAACGAAAAAGTAAATTCTATTCGAATCTCACTTTAAAGCTTCATATTCACTTCCGCAAATTTCGCATTTTTTGACAGTTGTTAATTTTTCGCGCGAATGTAAGTTTTGGTCCATACCCATTGACGCGAAATTTTGTCGGCGAATATTTGCTAAAAAGTTCAAATAGATTTAACTTTTTTGCGAATTTATGCTTTCAGTGGAATAGGTTTTATAGGTTAGGTCCAAGTACTGGAAGATGTAAGCAGGTTAGTAATATATTTTTAAGTCTAGAATGGGCTCAATTAATCTCATTTCTGCAACTAAATTGCCAAAATCGCATTTTAAAAATATATTTCTAACCGAAAATTTTCTTTTCTGGTGTCATTTAGCTGGTGGGTATTTCGTAGTTTTAGGATAATTACCAAAAGAACGCAAACGGAACATAAAATAATAATATCTCCACCGAAAAAAATTATAATTAATATTTGGTCAAAGTATCTATTCTACAATTTAAATAATGAACCCAATGCCTGAAAAGAATAAACAAATAAATATAGCAAAGCAGTCAAGAAATGTGAGGTTAATTCACAATTATGGTAGAATTCGTAAAAAAAATTAAAATTTTCGCCGCGAACAATTTTAAAGCTGAAAATGACAGTTTATGTCAAAAAAGGCGAAATTCGCGAAAGTGAGTATGAAGCTTAATTATTAGAGTAGAATTTTCTGAATATTTAGTAATAAAATTAAAACAATTAATGTTTTATCAGAAATCCGAAGATTTTTTGAGAAAAGTCATGTAAAATGCATATATTGTAGGTAAGCGAAATTTTACCGAGTGATTGTTAAAAGATTCTATTAAATGAATTGCGTTACATATCATAATTAAAGTTTACACACTTAATTTCAATTACATAATATGAATTAAAAAACTAAACCAAACGTCTCCCTAATAAATCTAAACTTGACCTTTACGAGATATATTTAACCCACTGTGTTGGCTGATCGTCCTTGCTTGACGATTGTGTCCGATATAATCCGATAACATACGAGGCGCCCTTTAAATCGGAGTTCTCATCTATCCCTCTCTAATTTGATTGCTCTGTCTTACTGTCCTCTCTTTACATTATATACTCTTTGCTAGTACTAACTATTCTTGAACATCGCGAGTATTTAATTGAATTATTTGAAAGTATATTTGAGAATAGCGATAAATGGAATATAGAAACTTTAAATTGCTCTAGAGGATTTTTAGATAGTTTAAAAAAGGATTTTAATTTTAACTTTTTACTTCTTGTTTTTTCAGAAATATTTCTGATAATCTATTTAATGTATTACAATCTAAAACCAACGATATTGGATTTTGTGTAAAAAAAATTTGTGAGTTTAAAAATATAATAAACAAAAAGAGAGATGACTTTGATAAATGTTGGGAAAGTACGAATAGTGTCGGTATCGGTTTGGAGCCACAAAGAAAACGCGTGCGCACGGATAATGTTGGAGATATTAAAAGGTGTTATCGACGACTTTTTTACCAAATTTTGGATCAAATTTATCAAGAAATAGACAATAGGTTTAAAAATTTTGAAGACCTAAACTTTCTTAAATTGTGCTATTTTAACGCGTTTAAGGGAAAACATTTTCCGGAAACCCAGTTAAAATCATTGATGCGTCATTATGGACAGTACTTTGATTTAGTTTTGTTACGTTCGGAACTAACAGTTATATATGAGACTGAAGACATCGATAAAAAAAAATCTGCTAGTGAGTTATTGGCTTTTTTAAAAGAAACAGATTTAACAAATTCATATTCAGAGGTAGTAAAATTATGTGAATTAGTGTTGACGATTCCAGCTATTAGTGCCTCGGTAGAACGTAGTTTTTCTGCGCTTAAGCGAATAAAGACTTATTTGCGAAATTCAACAGGACAAGATCGTCTTTCGGATGTGTCTCTGTTGGCAATTGAAAACAATCTTTTTTTTTTTATGGCAGTTGGCAGTGGCACACACACTAAAGGTAGATCCTATGGCGCTCGACGAGCGGTGTGTGTGCGAAGATGTTGATTGACACGGTTCTTGAATATTTGTAGGTTGTAATTAGTGGGAAACAGATGTCCTGGAAGTGAGTTCCACAGTGATGCAGTGCGCCAGACAAAGGAGTTCTGGTAAAGCGATGTTCTAGGTGTTTCTAGTTGTACGACGAACTGGTGCGCTCCTGCCGTCTGTCGGGACTGCCTGACAGGAGTTGCCAGGGGCGGGATTATGTGGGCCAAATCCTGGGAACATCTGCCGTGAAAGTATCTGTAAAACAGAGACATCTCGGCCACATGTCTGCGATGTTCCAGACTATCCAGATTCCGGGTCAACTCCGGATCGCCGACGAGACGCACAGCCCTCTTCTGAATGGAATCCAGCAGCTTTAGGGTATGCTTTGGTGCGGCACCCCAGATATGTGAGCAATATTCTAAGCACGGTCTTATTTGCGCTTTGTACAGCAAGAGCAACTGCTGCGGTGTATAGAGTTTTTTGTTGCGAAATAGCGCACCAAGCTTCTGGGAGGCTGATTTTGCGATGTTAGCAACATGGTCATGCCATGACATATTGCTGTTGACCGAGACACCCAGCAGCCCGATTGACGAGGATGAAGGAATGGTCGATCCTGCCATAATGATGTCACGGCCCGCTGTATTGGCCCTCTTAGTAAACGTTGCTGCTTGGGTCTTTGCTGCATTGAACTGGACCAAATTTCGGTCGCCCCAAGTTTGAACTTTCTCCAGGTCTTGATTAATTGCTGTAATCTGCTCCTGTCTGCGGTGATGAGTCTCAGTCGCTGGTAAGGGTTTTTCTGATCTAAAGTGGGAGACAAGGGTACTGTCATCTGCAAAACTGTAAACAGGATTATTCGTTTCGATCAGCAGGTCATTAATATAGATGAGGAACAGAGTTGGTGAAAGTATTGCGCCCTGAGGCACGCCCGCGTTGATGGTGAATGTGTCCGAGATGTGTCCATCGACTGCAACGTGTAGGGATCGGTTCTAAAGGAAACTGGCCAGCCAGCTGCAGAGAGAGGCGGGCAGTCCCAAGGACGGCAGTTTGTTGAGCAGTCCGTCATGCCAAACTCTGTCGAATGCCTTTGAAATATCCAACGCAATCGCTCGAGACTCTCCGTAGTTTTCAATTGCCCTACTCCATATATGAGTGACATAGGCCAATATATCTCCTGTCGATCTCTCTTTGCGAAAGCCGTATTGATTATCGCTGATTATTCTGTTGCTCTCGAGGTACTTGAGTAGTTGCTGGTTGACTACACGTTCCATGACTTTGGAGATTATTGGAAGCAAGGCAAT
>MU182684.1:0-21314 GCA_016904865.1 Pissodes strobi
ATTGGCCAAATTTAAGATATTGCGCTCTATTTTTTAAATAACTCCTCTTTTGATGCAGAGCTATTCGTCTAAACTCACTTAATAAAGCATTATAATTGACAGTATCGAAGGCTTTGCCCAAGTCTAGAAAATATTCTTATTACGATCTAGCTTCCATCTAAACTTTTGTATATGCTATTTGACAAATAAGTAAGTGCATATTCGGTAGATGAACTGCTTTTAAAGCCAAATTCTTCATTTGACAAAAAATATATTTTCCCTAATAATTATCAAGCCCCTTTTCCGCTATTTTTTCCACAATTTTAGCGACACACAAAATTAAGGAGACCGATCTGTAATTATTAGTTATTTCTCGGAGTGGGGCATCTTTTTCAGTAAAAGTTCAACAATTCCAATGAATATATCACACATTCTGTAATCGATGACAATATTATCTACCTTTAAAATTGATGGAATTGTTACTTCTTGAAATATTCTATTTATGAGATTTGCTATTTGCTATCTGCAGCTGCGGTGAACAATCGCACGCGCCAGTGGCAAAAGCTTATTCTTAATTTTAAATATGCATAAAATGTTTTTAAAGATGTGAAAAGTTCAGCAATGCCAGATTGAAGTTATGAAATAAAAGTATTTTTTTGTGTTCTATATTTTGTAATTACTTGCCACAACTTCGATGTTAAAGTAAAGTTCTACCTCAAAATCTCCCTTAAAATCGGCATAAACCGCTGCTCATCACTTGAAAAAAGTCAAAATTCTGCTATCCTGACCCATTTTCCCATCTTCAGATCATCTGAAATGAAATTTCAGGCAAATAAATCTATTTACTTACCACGAAAACTATACGCATCGATATGCCAAGAGTAAAATTTTATCTCAAAATCTATCATAAAATCCATTAGAAACTGCATCCTGACCCATTTTTCAGCTTCAAACCGATTTCAGGCAATTAAACATATAAATCTACATATTTCAGCTTAAATAGTGGAAGACGTATTTCTTCAGATTTCCTATAATACATCAAAAGCTAAGCTATCTATGCACAGTCGCAAAATTGCCGACGTATTGCATTTTTTTTTCGATTTTTAACTTGTTTCAATTTTACCAGGATTTTCGCATATTTCCCGATCTCGTACGGAAAATTGTTATAGAACTTTTTATAAAAAAGATCTCGAGGTTCAGAAATCTGAAATTGGTTTCTAGAAAATAGCTATGCATTTACGTACGCTTAAAGTAGATTTTTCAAACTGAAAATCGAAAAAAAAAAGAAATCGGCATTTTCAATCGGATTGATGCGATTTTTTTATATATTCTGCTAGTGTATCACGGATACGCTGGATATTGGAGGTAAATGTCTGGACTTGTGCCTCTATGCCTGGATGCTATCTATTTGTTCAGGAATCACTGTCACCTCGTTCAATCTATGCCGGAACTCCTCCCAATTGATATTCTTGTACGAGATTTTCATCTCACAAGTCTCAGGCCACCTTGATACAAGGCTAATCCCAAATGGGAGGTAGTCCGAGTTTAGATCATTCGACACCCTCAGCGGAGGGATGTCAGCAGTTCCTTTTGAAATAGCAACATCCAGGTAGGAGCGGGTACGGGCCCAAGAAGGGTAGAAAGTTGGGAATTCGGAGCGGTGAAAGAGGAGTTCTGGATTATTTTGAATTGCTCGGTACATCAACTGGCCCCTAGTGTTCGTCACCCTAGCACCCCATGCTATGTGGTGGGCGTTCAGGTCGCCGATCAAAAGGGACCTGCTGAAAGAAAGCCAAGAAGTCTTCTCGGGTGAACAGAACGCGCGGAGGAACGTAGACCCCCGCGACACGCAGACCCGACTCGGTCTCGATGCAAACTTTTTAATGTAAAAAAGTTATTTTATTCCAGAATATTTGGTTTTCCGGTAATAAAACATTAAGTGGTGTCCTGTCTGACAATGGCGAAAAGTTTAAATTCAACTAGCTCACCTTCTATAAAAAGCTTCATCACTTCCAAAGTGGTTTCTAATAGAGGTTTTGGCGTAGATTTTCGTCAAGTAATCGGCATTTTTGTTTTAAAAAATAATTCTCGAGAAAAAAATAAAAACCTCAATTTTTTTACTATGGTAGAGAGGTCGCTTGGCAAGATTTGCCCTTCAACACTTCGACCACAATTATTGATCTTTTATATAGGTACCCTTCTCTGTTACACGAAAATTCATATCTCTTTCGAGAACCTCAAAATATTTCGCTTTTGTAGATCTCTAGGTGCCACAAGGGTATTTTCGAGATGCCTCAACCTTTGGCGAATCTGCAATGTCCGTCAGTGGTTTTCCCAATTTTCTTGAGATGGTACCTCCAGGGGCCATGTCCAGTGAGAAGGTCTACGACCAGTTTTATCTAATTTTTTGTAGCTTGATAAGCTTTTTTATGTAGTTAGGCGAGTGAGAGATGAGTCTTTTGGCCTGTCTCTGCCCATGTGCATTGGCCCAATATGTTTCTTTCCTCCTTTTTTCCCAATTTCTTAGTTCATTCATTACGTGCCCTCTAGTGGTGCCACAGAATAGTTCAGGCCCGCAAAGGGCAGTATGTGCACCATTTCGTGCGACCTGGTCAGCTGCTTCGTTTCCTTCTACACTCTCGTGCCCTGGTACCCACATTAGGGTCACTCTGATTCTGCAGGCATCCGACAATCCCACACAAGCCAGGAGTTGAAACTGCTAGATGCTAGCGCTTTTAAGGCTGCTTGACTATCTGATAGGATATAGATCTTTGCATATCTTAGGCCCTTTTGGCACATTCAGAGATGGCTATATTGATAGCATTTAGTTTTGCTTAAAAGATGGTGGGAGTGTTTACTAAAGGTGCAGAGATTCGACACCTAGGTCCTTAAACTCTGAATCCCACTCCTCCTTTCATCTTTGATCCATCTGTGTAGCAGGCAAGTGATGCCCTCTCTAGTTGTTTTAGTCTTTCTCCTGCAGTATTGCGGTCGTCAATTACCACTTCAAAGGGGCGATCAAAATGTAGTTTCTTTCCATTGCATCGGTTGGTTTGGTCATCGCCTCTATCTGGATGACCTTCAGAATTTTAAGGTGACCAGCTAGGTTTCCTGTCTTCAGTTTTTGTATCCGAGTGACTATGCGCACTGGTCCAGGTCTTCTTTTCTATGCGATATATGCAGCGGAAGGAGGTTAAGTAGGGTTTTCAGAGCTGCTGTGCGGCGCTTTTTGATAGTGCCTGTTATGCCCAGATACGCAAGGCTTTGTACTCTTGTTAGATTTTGCTGTGTTGTTATTTCTTTTGTTTTCTCCCACCACACTAAGCAGGCGGAGGTCATAATAGGCGTTACAACAGTATTATAGGGCCACCAGATGATGAATGGTTTTAGACCCCATTTCTTTTACCAAAGAGTCGTCGACAGGCCCAAAACGCTGCTGGTGCTTTTTTGATAGTTCTTTTCAGGTGTGGGTTCCAGGTTAGTTTCTGGTCAAGAACGATACCAAGATACTTAACCTCTTTTGAAAGTTCTACCGTTGTCCCTCTCAAAGTGGGAGCTTTAAGGTTCGGCTTCGTTCTTTTCGTTAATGGGATCACTACGGTTTGGCTTGGGTTGACATCTAGTCTTTCCTGTGTACACCAAGTTTGAGTGCACTTTGCATACGTTCTGAGAGAACATTGTCATGCTTACATCTTATTATTATAACTAGGTCATCTGCGTGAGTAACCTTGGACTTCAAATCCTGCTTCAGTCAGTCTTCCCAGTAGATCATCAACAACGAGGGCCCAAAGCATGGACGATAGATCCCCTCCTTGGGGACATCTCTTAATTATTTCGAATGTGACAGCTGTTCCTGCAATGGTCGCGGTGACTTCACGGCTGGTTTGCATTATTTTTATCCATTGTGTAGTGGTTGGTTTCACTCCTCTGCGGGTTGTGACACGCTGAACGGATCGATGTAAGATGTTGTCAAATTCATCCTCTATGTTTATGCACTACACACAGTGCCACTTCTTTTTCAGCCAGTGCTTTCTCTATATCGCGGAGAAGATTTTGAAGAGCATGGGTGGTAGATTTCGATGGTTGGTATGCGAATTGTTTTGCATGGTAGTGTAGCAATTGGGTTTAGATTATGCTAATTTATGATGAATTAACCTTTATACGTCATATACCTATCCCCGCCAACATAAATGTATGATACACTGGAGATACTTTGGTTTTGTTGGCGAAAACGCTAGTTTCTGTCTGATGCAAATGACATAACCCAAGCAAAACCTGCTCCAGACCGGATTATGCTTGGCTAACCTAACGATGACGTCATCAACATTTCCCCTACTTCAGGTTATGTCGCGAAAACGTTAGATTATGCTCAAAACCTAAACCGTTTATGCTGGATTAACGTCGCGAAAAATTGCTTAATATTTCCTATCGTTTTATAAAGGAAGGAGGTTAACCTAATGAGGCGGTAGTTCCTGTTGTCATCGTCGCCCTGTCTTTGTTATGAACGCTACCTTAACTTTCCTCTAGTTTTTGGGAATACAGCCCAGTGCAAAGCTGGCTGTGAATATTGATTGAATGTGTTCTATACCTTGTTGTAACAAGGCTGGAAAGTTTCCGTCTACACCTAGATTGAAATCGATGTTTCTTATATTTCCTGAAAAGTCTATTTTCCTGACATTTTTAACACAGAGAGCTTTTCTGTTAGACATTCCCTATCCAACTGTCATCTCAATTTTTTTCAATCCTCGCGACTTTTTTAGCGTTAGAACCACCCAAAGTGACTAAATATGTATAAAAATTCTATTGGATTCGCCAATTACTAACACCAGATGTCACTTAGCGGATCTTGCCCATAGCGAATAGGTATTTTTTTATAGATGTATATTTAGACAGCAGTCGAAGCTGTTCAAAGGCGATCCCACTGATTCCAGAAGCTCCATTTAATTTAAGTTATTTTATTGTTTTTTCCAGTGTCTCAGAGTCGGTGGAATAAAAATAGCGAATGTATTGGTTTCTGATACTGTGAAAAGCACATATTTACCTATTTTGCGCCAAATTCTGAAAATTAAAACAGGTTGTGCGGATGGGGCGGCGGTAGCCTTTATCCGCTCAAGACTTTTCACTGAAGGCTGAAACACTTATTTACACTATTTAACTCAGATTTATCATCATTTATTAATTATGATTATGTTGGTTCTAAGCCGTCTAAAATTAATAAAAACCAAAAACTAACGTTTAGAACAATATTTCTCCAGTCATTTTCACTTTTGGTCCTTTTTTAATAAGAATCATTTTTTTATTCCCGTCTATCTACCTACGTACCTACATAAATGTGTACCTAAATAACACTTTTACTTTTCCAACACAATGTACGTCATCCGAACGACCCGGAAGACAACCTGAACCCTTTAATTTGCCATAAGATACCCATAAGACCATTAAAACCTTGGGCGCAATTATGGGCGGGTGGCCGCCAGCCTCCGATTTACAGCTCAGGCCTCACACGCGTCGGAATAAAGGGTAACAAAAACCCTATCTTTATCCTTATCTCCGCATCGAATGCGATCAACAGAAAGGGTTGAAAGCGGACCCCGATTTAATTTACATTTCCGCGTTCAATCGATGAACGCGTGGCTCGAATTACGAAACCATTAGAACGGATTTTTTATTTGTACGTATGTATATAAAATGGCGGATACTTTTGGTGATAATTGGTGATTTATTTTGTGTCAAGTATTTGTGGGGAGTGATTATTGCCGGCAGATGGATAATAACGAACGTTTTTTCTAATTTGAGGCCCAACATGGCAAAGATATTGAATATATATTATTGAAAATTTATAATTATGACTTCAACAAATGCTTGCAACTTGAAACGTCTAAGTATTGTATTAGAAATTAAAATAAACAAAAGCGAAATTTATTTTAAGAAAAAAGACTTGCCTATTTCGAAAAGGTCGGCTAATATGAAAACTCACAAAGCGTCAATATACGAGTTTTTGATGAAAACTTCATATATTGTAATATAATATACACTGAAGCACATGTTTATAAGAAATTGACGAATATATCAGAGACAATTACCTCGAGTCTTCAGAAAAGCAAATTGAAACGTTTCTTCTGTAAACCTAGATAAATAAATGCATTGGCCCGGTTCCCTCATAGAGTGGAAGCTACCAGAGGCTGTGTTAAACTCGGCCAGCCAAGATGTCGATACCTTGGAGTACCGTAAAGAATACATCCCAGGGTGATCACAGATTATCGAAAGCATATGCAAGGAACTTCTTTAAAGTGGTGAACGTGAGATAGCGTTCGAACTAGTATAGACGCCACAAGATGGGAAAAATCGCTTAAAACTGCCGGAAACCTGAACTGTAAGAAATCAAGTAGAAAAGCGTGGTCGCTACTCCGCAAGCTAGTATTAATTTTCAACGTAACTACAATATCATGCGACTAACCCAAACTATTTCTAGAGAGAGAAGTATGCTAGACACAAAACAATGGCTGGCTCGTTTCTTCATAGATATTCTCAAAACAGGCAGAATCACTCACCTTCGTAAATGGCCACGTATCATAGGCAGGCCAAACGATAGACCTCAAAGTTGCCGCCTGATCGCACTACTCAGCATGATCTATGAACTCCTGGTAAGGCTCTTGAATAACAGAATAATAACTTCTAGCTGGATAGAATTCCCATTGAGCTAGCAAGATATCGCCGGGCCTTAACAAAAACTGCACGGATCAAGTTCGATCACTAACCTCATTTATAGAGGCACAACAACTTAAAACATCAGTCGTCTTAATAGCTCTACGGCTGCGTATGATACTACATGAACAGCAAGCGTCATTTATAAGCTCTTGTGTGGGCTTAGTTTGGGTTAATGTTACGAAACTTGCGAAGCCTCGGAAATGGACGGAACTACGAAAACGACCAAAGCAATGTCATAAGGATATGAATATAGGGACATGGAATGTCCTCAGCTGGTACAGACCGGGAGCCTCTCTCAACGCTATACGCGAACTAGAAAAATATAAAATAGACATAACAGCAGTCCAAGAAGTCCGTTGGACGGGGTCGGGAAATAGTAAAGTTAGCAAATCCGTAATATTCTACAGTGGATCCCAAGATAGACACGAATATGGGACAGGATTTGTTATCAGAGAAGAACTAGCGAACAAAATAATACCATTCCACCCTATGAACGAGAGAATATGCTGCATTAGAATGCGTAGTAAGTGGTATAACGTATCCCTTATATCAGTACACGCTCCTACGACTCAGATGAAGTAAATAAATATACTTTCTATGCTACCCTAGAACAGGTACTGAATAGAATACCCAAGCAAGATATGAAAATAATTCTTGTAGCCTACAATGCCAAAATAGGAAAATAGAAGACGGCGCAACTTCATATCGGAGAATTCATCCTACACAATATGTCCAATGATAATGGTTTAAGAGTTATTGATTTCACAACATCAAACAACTTACTTGTTAAATCAACAATATTCCCACACAAGAACATCCACAAACAGACCTGGATCTCCAACGATGGAGTAACAAGAAATCAAATAGATCATGTTTTAATAGACGCAAGACATAGCAGCAATATTCTGGATGTAAAAAGCTGCAGTGGTGCAGATGGAGACTCTGACCATATTTTAGTAAGATCAAAAACGAGAATACGTATATCAGCTCGCAAAGGAAAGAACCGCAGCAAGGAAATACCGTGGGATATAGAAAAACTAAAAGAACCTGAAATAAATCAGCTCTACCAGAATGAAATGGAGCAAATATGCACGAGAACAACACAAGAAGGTATAGAAATTGAGCATATATGGAAAAAAACAAGGGCAGGTATAGCTATAACGTCAACGATAGAGTACTAGGACCAAGACCGAAACCAAAAGTAAACGGTTGGTACGATGCCGATTGCGAAAACCTAAATAAACAAAAAAACCAGAGCTAGACTTCAAATGATCCAAAATCCATCAAACCACAACATTTCTACATACAATAACAGCAGAAGTAGGATGAGGAAAACTATCAGAAGCAAGAAAAGAGCAGCTCAAAACGAAAAATACGCAGAACTAGATCGTAACAGACTGCAAGGTAATATAAGACAATTCTACAAGGAGATCGGCAACTCAAAGAAAGGGTTTAGACCAAGGAATCTAACGATACTAAAAAGCGGTAATGGAGATCTGATAAGTGGGGAAACGGAAATACTGCAAGCTTGGAAAGAATATTTTAGCAAACTCCTCAATTGGTCGGACGAAAAAGCACAGAACCGCTTGACTTTCCAAACAGCAGAAACAAACATAGAAGCGCCTAGTTTGGTAGAAACTATTGAAGCTATCAAAAAAATTAAAAATAATAAAGCACCTGGACGGGATCGGATACAGGTAGAATGTCTAAAATATGGTGGAGACCCGCTTCATAGAGCTATACACCATTTGATAACACTTATTTGGAATGAAGAAATAATCCTATCGGAATGGAAGGAGGGAGTGATCATACCAATACATAAAAAAGGCGATAAGATGATATGTAAAAACTACCGTGGCATCACTCTCCTCAATTGCGCCTATAAGGTCCTGTCAAACATATTACTGAGTCGAATAACACCATATGCAAATGAAAGTGTTGGTAAATACCAATGTGGATTCCGTAGCGGAAGATCAACAACGGACCAACTGTTCTCGATAAGACAGCTTTTTGAAAAGTGATGGGAATTCAACAGAGACCTCCACAATCTATTTGTGGGCTTCAAACAAGCCATGGAGGAATTCGGAATTCCAAAGAAGTTAATATGCATGGTGAAGACGTGCGTGGACGGGTCAGTAAATAGCGTAAGAGGGGAGGGGCAAAATAGCGAAATGTTCCCTGTAGAAAATGGACTTACACAAGGAGACGCGCTGTCCTCAGTTCTGTTCAACTTGGCCCTTGAGAAAGTAGTGAGAGTAGCCCAAACAAACACACAAATATTTGGAGCCAATGGACCTACGCTGCTCCTAGCATATGCTGATGATATCGATGTTGCAGGAAAGAGCACAGTTAACGTCAAGGAAGTGTTTGTACAAATGGAGAAAGAAGCTGAAAGGATTGGTCTGACAGTAAACGAGACGAAGACGAAATATATGCATTTAAGACGGAAGGATAATAGAGACCGAGTGGGACAAAATGTAACTATGAACGACTACAATTTTGAGAATGTCCAGTCTTTCAAATATCTAGGTTATCTGATAACAGCGGACAATAATATGAAGGAGGAAGTACAACACCGAATAACCCAGCGAAACAAATGTTTCTTCTCTGTGCAGGAGATCCTGAAGTCCAAATATATTATAAGGTCAATAAGACCAGTCATCATGTATGGATGCGAGGTATGACAATGACAATTTTCGATACACAGTTGCTTAGAAGGTTTGAAAGGAAAATATTGAGGAGGGTTTTTGGACCGGTTATTGACCAGCAAACTAGCGAATATAGAATACCGACGAATAACGAACTCTCTCAACTGTATGACTCCCCAGACATAGTACAAGAAATAAAATCCAACCGACTAAGACGGATCGGTCACGTCCAGCGTAGTAACAACAAAAGGCTTATAAAGAACATATGGGAAGAAGTCCCAACAGGAAAGAGACCCCTGGGAAGACCTAAGCTGAGATTTAGAGACAACATCCGCAAAGACTTGCAAATAATGGGAATTGATAACTGGGAAAATGTTGCCCTAGACCGCACTCGATGGAGAGAGGTGGTTTAAGCAGCCAAGACCCACCCATGATTGTAGTGCTACAGTGTTGTTGTTGTTGTTGTTGTTGGTGTTATTGCTGTTGATCTTGTGTGGGATTATGCAAAGAAACAGCAGACATTACGGGCAATAATACGAGCTTCCAGAAGAAGCTTTGCATCGGCTTACCTCAGGGATCAGTACTCGTCCCTTATTGCTCAAGTTGTATATTGCTGACATACCTAAAACTGGATCGAGCAAGTTTGGATGCGCAGACAACTGGGCACTAGTTACTAGACAAAAATACATCGAAATCACTGAGAATATCCTAAAAAAAAGACTTCGAGACTGTTGGACTATATTTTCGTGGAGGGCGACTCGAAACAATCAACGAGAACTGCTGTTCACCTAAAACAAGTAACCTAAATATCTAGAAGGAAAGTACGCCTATCGGAAACAGCAAGCAACCATGGCCCAAACTCGCAATAATATCCTTCAGAAATTATGTGGACCTACAGGAGGCTCAACGACCTCCACATTGCCATCTTCAGCCCTTGGTTTGGTCTATTCCGCAGCATAATATTGCACTCCCTGTCCAACTTAATCAAACAATGCCATTTATAACATTGTGCAATGAAGCCAGTACCTACTTTCTGGTTGCCCACGCTGTCATCTATAATCCACAACTACTAATCTACTTTGGTATGCCCGCCCTCGATAGGAACCAACTCCCATTTGGACATCCCATCGGAGAAATGCAAAATCTCTGCAGTTTTGAATTAACTGCTTGGTGGCGGGAAAATGGGAAGACAACACCCCAGTACCCTTCATCAACATGTCGTGTTTCTCTCTCCCTCCTTCAGTTTGAGCGACCTCACGGTGTTTATGTCCCCACTTTCATGGGTTTTAAGAACTCAAGCAGAAAAGTGGAGTCGCTGCTCCAAGCTGGAAGGTGGCACTCATTTTTTCAACGTCCAAATAAGATCGCGATTTATATTCTAACTATTTCTACAGCCCCAATAAGCAGAGCCTATTCCCGAAAGAGGACTCAAAAATATCAAACGAACATGTGCTAGAGAATCTGAGTACTTCACACGGTTCTCGGACAATGAAATCACGGCAACCATGTGATATGAAGGCAAGCAAATTACCCAGCTTCGACGGCGTCCATCCGAAGTTTCGTATGCATTGTGAAGTATACACAAAAACAATGGTTGGCTCGTTTCTTCATGGATATTCTCCCAACAGGGAATCCCTTACCTTTTTAAACATTAAAAAATCATAGTTATACTGAGTCCAGGCAAGTCAACCAGATAACGCCAGATCGCACTATTTAGCAAACTCCTGGAAAGGCTCTTGTATTAGAGTATCAGCCAGAAGATATTGAATACAATTAATTCCTCTTGAGCAGTCAGATTCCCGCCTTAACCGAAGCTGCACGGATCACTAACTTCATTCATAAGGACAGGTTTCTAGAAACAGCATAGGGCGGCAGTCGTGTTGACTAATTTGGCGATTGAGTATGATATTTTTTGGAGGACAAGAGTCATTTATTTTAAGCTCTTGATTCGAATTACTTATGGATAGTAAAATGAGTTCATAGAAGGAGTTTTGCTACAACTTGCGCCAGGGATCAGTACTCACACCCCTATTGATCTACTTGTACATTGCTGGCATCTACGTTGGGGTTTGGAACCTTCGGCAACATGCACTAAAACAGAGTTTTATCCACAATACCGAAACAGAATGTGTGCACTCGACGCGCGTTTCGCTAACCATGTTAGCATCATCAGGAGGTAACTAAAACCAGTTTTAATCATCTCCTGATGATGCTAACATGGTTAGCGAAACGCGCGTCGAGTGCAAAAATTCTGTTTCGGTATTGTCGCTAAAACTCTGTTTTATTGCTGGTATATCTAAAAGTAGATAGAGCAAGTTTGGATGCGCCGACCACTGAGCAATAGCTACTAGACATAAAGATATTGGCATTACTGAGAATAACCTATCAAACGACTTGGAGGTTATTGGGCAATACTTTCACAGATCCAATCAAGTGCTACGGAGGGGTTACGCTGGACAGAAGGCTGAGTTTTAAAGAACACTTATCGAAAACAGCAGCTAAGCTCAGAACTCGAAATAACATCCTACAGAAATTATGTGGTATTAGATGGGGCTCATCAGCCTGCATATTGAGATCTTCAACTCCTGGGTGGGTCTATTCAGGAGCAGAATATTGCACTATAACTTAACTCACGCTAGCCTAGTTGATGTCCACCTTAATCAAATAATGCGGTAATGTGGCTTATAACCAGCCAACACCTACTTATCAGGGAATTCAAGAAGATCAGTAATAATGTTAAATTCTGGAGCATTGAGAGATATCCTGCCACTTTCCTAATTTAAACGTATTGCTAGCTCTTCATATAACAAAGTTATCTATTGGACAAAATATGATCAGTTCAGCTATGGAATACTATGTCTACGTTCTCTACAATCAGGAGACTCATCAACCTAACCAGGATGTCTGTGAGGGGCTGGAAAACCAGAGTTTACATCGTGCTCCCTCAGACTGCTCCTTGGCAGAAGACATTCTATCACTTTCTCTTTAATAGAGCCATTCTAAAAGTTATCGGGGACACTGGTCCCTGGCAATATAACAAAAATTCTGACGAAGCACGTACCTAGTAGCCACAGATCTAAACGTCTTAAATGGGAAGTTGAAGTCATAATTAACTAAGCTGAAGATGTACATGTACAAATTCATCGAGATGCCAATTGTGCCCTATGATTATGAAAGTTCAACAATAACAAAAATAGCAAGAGCGGAACTTGAGATTTTCAAAGAAAAATTCTATCAAAAACATTTCAACTAATATGGGATAACTAGACAAAATAATATGATTGGTCTTAACTAACCAAGGCAATTACAGATTTCGTCAACTATTACAAAATAAGATATAATAGGGAGGAAGCGGTGGACCGATGATCCTAGACGAGAACACATTTTAACAGCCCTTCGCAACAGCTGACGCGGATAGCGTGCACTTTAAGCACCCAGCTGACATTTTTCTATTTAGATGTTCTCCCAGAAATAATATATTTTCTTTCTAGATTTAAGTAAAAATGTATTAATTTTTTTTAAATGCTTTTTTCATTAGTCGTTTAGACTAATTATATTTACATGTATCTGTGTTTCAATTAAAAATAATTTTCAAGGTGTAGTGAACGGATAATCACAACGATGTGTATATGCGGAATAGGCAAAATCCCAGATTTTTAAACAAAGATTAAAGTCCAAACCAACCCAAAATTTTACAATTAACTACAACTGGTACATTGGAGCCATTAATCTTGATATCTAGAATATTTCTTGCCAAAAAATTGTAAATGATACCTTGTGGCGCTCCATACTCTCAATACCATCTCAACCTACTTTTTATTTTATGCTAAATTTACCATCCAAGCTTTTTCAATAGTTGTTGCGTGGAAGCAGCCGTGTTTGGTTTCATACTTATGCAAACAGAAGAATCTCGGAACTTAGAACGACTCTCATTTTATTCCTATGGATTCTCATAGCTTATCAATTGTTTTTAGATTTTCCCCATAAGAATTTTGCATTTAACACACAATATTTGCTTATTGACTACCTAGATTATTTTGTGCATAACCTACTTGATATCCCGACAACTCCTAGAATGACGTCATGGACCGTAGTCATTCACACGTTGGCTAACATCAGGACCATGACCAACGCACCGTCGCGTCGGTCGTAGGACGTTGTCAGATTATCCTAATTTTCTGATTTCTTGATTTGGAATTAAGTTGGCTATAAATACAAGCCACGTTAACTCAGCTATAAATACAAGCCAAAGATAATTTCACTGTCGTTTTTTATTGGAATTAAGGTTCCTTCTGGTTGAGATTGACTGACATGAAATGATTGCCTTTCTTGGCTATTTTCTGTAATTTTTTAGAAATGTTATAACCGCTAATACCGAAAAACCATATAATGGTCAAATAGTATTTACTATTGCATTGTGATGTAAAATAAAACATAATTATAATTCTGAGTAACAGGCGAAAAGCTAAACTTAATCTGGCAACGGTGCCGACATATGATTGCCAATTTCAAGGCAGCAAGTTGAGACATGTTTTTGTTATTTAGTAAAAATGGAGCCTATTATTGTTAGTGCTTTAAATAATTATGAAATTAGATGTAGTACCTGGTTGTAAGGGCAATTACCTAAATGATGCAATGGTGCATTCCTAAAATAACAAACGGCGGTTGAAATGTCAAAATGCCATTTTGTTGCCAGTGATAACAGTCGAGTCTGTGGGGAGCCTGATCCCGAAAAGGATTTTAACTGGGAAACATCCCAACAGGGCTCTAGAACAAGTGAGAACGTTTCTTTAAAATTGAATATACCTAGATTAAAACGACATAGAGCTCCAAGTAAATTTCCAATTTGTCCAAAATATTTAACCAAAACTATAACGCGTCAAAAAAGGAGAGAAGTAAAGCTTAAAGGACTATAATAACGAAATTCGAGTTTAAAAACAGATTGAGGAAAACAAGCATGAAGTTTTAACACATAAGGAGTTTAAAGATGATAAAACTTGTGAAGGATTTCATAATTTGTTTTAAATGTTTGGGTTAAAGAAAGGTTGGTTTAAAATTAATGAAAGCCCTTCTAAGACTCTTTAGGATGGGCCCTACTCCGGGGTTTCAATTACATGGGCTGCTAAAATAAATGATATTTTATATTAATTTAAATATTTCCCTATCTCAATTGAACAAATCTGAGAAAAATTCTAAGAATTCAATCAATATTCAAGAAATTCAGAGACTGAAGCATTGAATAAATGGGGACGGGGGATCTCTTGCACGTAGGTCACCAGTCTTGATCCATTGTGCCCCCATTCACATACTAATTCTCCAATTCAGTCCGGTAACCCGGCCTCCCTAACAAAAGCACACAGCTTCCTCTGCTGGATCTTTCGCATATCTTCCTGATTTAGCACGCAGCTTCCGAATCTTATTCTAGCCAACGCTGGACAGTCTGCAAGAGCATGAGTGGACCATTCCTCTGCCTCTAAGCACCAGCTGCATTTCGGATCTTCTACGATCCGCCGCAGGTGCAACTTCCTTTTCAAACGGCAGTGTCCTGTGAAGAGCTCTGTCACAAGACAAATATCTCTCCTCTTCCCAACCAGAGAGGCGCTCTATCACATTTAACCTTAAACAGCCAGGGTCACAAAATATAAATCAGCTGGGAGGGAGCGCAACGTTGCCAATTCTTGGCAACCTTTGCCAAAAGTATAGAATTACCCATGTCTTTAGTTTCAGCAAATTGCTTCCAACGGCTCTGGTGGTCCAGTGGTACGATTCCGTGTTTGTGATACGGCGGCCCGGGTTCGATTCCCGTCGGTGACAAGACTTTCTTAAGGTTATGTTTGTTTCTTTTTTAAATTTAGGTTAGTTTTTGATAGTGTTGTTCGGGTGCGCCTCGGAGCGAACAAAGCGAGCGGAGGGCCATGCGTGAAGTTAATAATAATTTTTCAAAATTAAAACTAATGGGAACTGAGAAACGGCAACGTTTCCCTCCCCTGATTTATATTTTGTGACCGCGGCTGTTTAATGTTAAGTACTGTGTCACCCAAGAGTAGCCCAGCCTGTCTCATTCCTGGAGTAGTCCGCCATAGATTCTTGGCTCGCACATTCACTGCATATCTTAAGATAATGGCGGTCGTACTGTGGGACACACACGTAAGTGATAATGGGGCGAACTATAGCGGTATAAATCCAGTCGAGGATCCTCGGATATAGGCTCTAAGTACTTAAAAAAGCTCTTTTATAAGTCAATAGAGCATTATTCGCCTCCTTAATGCTAACTAGCTCCTTCCAGGACAACTTAGCGCCCAGTATGACCCCCAGATGCTTAGTTGATCCTTCTGTGGCCCAAAGGCTGGCCGAACAAGTTGATGATCGGAAAAACTTCTCCCAGCCTACGCTTCCTGGTAAAGAGCACTAATTTAGCCTTGGCTGGGTTGACCCTGAACCCTTCTCCTTGGCACTATCTTTTTACCAGATGGAGTGCATAATTCTCCCTATACGACCAATGTTCTGGTCATCAAAACATTATACGAATCACTTGAATGTGATGAACAGGATAGTGCTAAATACTGTTTTAATGGAATTGACGAAATGCTAAAAAATAATTTTATTAAAGACTCTGATTCTGATAACCTAGAACCAGAAATACCTGTGATTACTTATTTGGAAGGATACTGCAGCTGCATCGCTTTAAAGAAACTAAAATGTATTATTAAAAGAACTCTTTACCAGAGGTGCATTGCATTATCCTGTAGAATCTAGACCATGTAGTTAAAATAGTAATTATTTCATATATTTTGTTCCAGAAAATAATTAGTAACCATGAGAACAAATTCTTGACATTTTTCCTCAAATATTGTTTTTGACTAATAAAATATAGTCCTTGACCAACAATTTTAAATATACTTTGATGACTGCAATAAGCATATGAAAAAACTATGATAAAACATCATATACAAAGATGTTATTTCCTCGCTATTCCTCAAATCATGTGTATGGATATGTATTGAAAATTTAGGTTTGATATGAAAAGTAACAACATTTTGGTATGTTATGAAAGTGTTTTACGTATCTTCAACAGATATTTAGAAAAATTGGGAAATAGAGATAAAAATTTCATCCCTATCAAGTATTTCTAGAATCGCAGAAGCTTATTGTCGAGCAATCAACACGCATAAAAATGCCCTAGCATGTTTTTGAAGTTGATCGAATATTATGGTACCTACAGGGTTATCCAACGAGGACTAGACAATGCGATTTTTTGACTTTACCTGTACTTTTATAAAAAAAAACAGAAATAGCCGTCTTATGTAATTTTCTCCCGCGAATTCGGATATGTTCAGCAAAAAACAATTGAACATCAAATAAAAGTGCTAGGGGTCACTTTGATATTTTTTTAAATGGAACACCCTGTATATTACTAAATTTTTGGACTCTCTAGAAAAATCTAAACACATTTTGTGTATAATATCCTATACCTATCTTTAGCTGTTTACCAAATATTGACAGTTGAAAGTCGGGCATTTTGACACTTTGACAGGCTCTAAAATCTAAACCGCACGAGATCAAAGAAAACGGTTTGCACATTTCTATCTTGGGTTCTCATAAACTACCGAATGATAGTAACTTTGAATTTAACCGGAGGTTTAAAATTTCCGGTTAATTTTATCCCAGGTTAAATTCGAAGATAGTGTCATTCAATAGTTTATGAAATCTTAAGATAAGAATGTGCAAACCGTTTTCTTTGATCTCGTGCGGTTTAGATTTTAGAGCCTGTCAAAGTGTCAAAATACCCGACTACCACTGTCAATATTTGGTAAACCGCTAAAGATAGGTATAGGATATTATACACAAAATGTGTTTAGATTTTTCTAGAGAGTCCAAAAATGTAGTAATATACAGGGTGTTTCATTTAAAAAAATATCAAAGTGACCCCCTAGCACTTTTATTTGATGTTCAATTGATTTTTGCTGAACATATCCGAATTCGCGGGAGAAAATTACATAAGATGGCTATTTGAGTTTTTTTATAAAAGTAAAAGGAAAGTAAAAAAATCGCCTTGTCTAGTCCTCGTTGGATAAACCTGGACAGAGACAAAACTCTTTATAAATTTAAATTACCAGACAAATGTTTTATTGGCTTATATTACCTCCACAAAGCATTATCAGTAGATGAGGCTAATAAATTTTCCCCTAAAACACATCTGCATAAAATTAACAGACATGCATATTATCTACGTCTTATTTTTCTGAAGATAATAGGCAACAATGGCTTTATTTCTATTTAGTCCAATAATCATCGTTCACGTAAACATTATGATGGGACAGAAAAGGTGGAAAATCGGCATCTAGGGCCTTATGTTTTACTTTGGCTCAGGGCAGGGTCGGACTGTTTAGAAACAATTCTCTTGCAGATTTTGGGTTAAATTGGATTTTCTTTTGAAGTCAAATTTGAGGCGTTTGTCTGTTTCTTTTCAACGTATATATTATTTCAGCACCTATTTCGCAGCTTTTAGTTATCTATACTTGACATTTGACAGGAGACCTAGTTTTAGTATATTCAAAGAAAGAAATGTTTAGGAACAATTTTCAATTTTCAATTCAATATAATCAGGGGAAATGGGCGATTGCAAGTTAAACAGCTCCTTCATTAGTTATTAATATAATATCTCTCTCTTCTCTATGATTTCCGATCCCAAGCCCGAAAAGAAAAGAAGGAGAGCGAGGAGCCATACCTCACTAAAAGTCAAGACTTGTTTGGTTCAAATGAGATTTACCCTAAAGAACCCCTCCCTACGAAATACCGTAAACGGCTTGGAAAGCAATGATCCTCGCAAGAGGTAGTGGAACGGGCTTAACTACCCGAACTGCGTGTATCAATTACCACTATAGGCACTTTCTCAGGGCCCTTGGAGCACCCCGTTGTATAAAGTCTTCCAGCTGTAGAGGAGCGCCTCAGTTGGTGACTGTCTATTTCCTCCAAAGTTAAAGAGGGAATACCATATGTGCTCTTGGATCACATCTTCAATTCCCCCAGAAACTGAAGAATGGCCTAAGATCTCAGTTTTGGCAACAACGTACTGTTCTAAACAGCTCCCAGGGCTCCACTAAAGGTGCCAAGGAAGCAAGCGCAAGTGTAAAGGGTAAAATACTCAAGGACGTCGGCCAAGGCTCTAGTAATCGTACCAGGGCTACTGAATCTCAAGGATAATTTACAGGTGCATAGAAGACAGGTGAAGCCTCGATTCAGCAGGACAAGGAATCCTCCACTCAGCTAAGGTGGGAGAGAAAGTTCCAGCTGAGGAAGCTGTGTGCCTTCACCGAGGAGGCTGGGCTGCCGAGCTGGATTGGTGCCAGAAAGGACGCACAACGGGTCTACGTGCAAGGTATTTTCCACCAGTATTTCAAATTCATTGATTCACGGCTCCTGTAATTTTTCGATTGCTTGATCCTTCAAAACCTCTCTTCCATCTTCCGATAGTTTTTTCTTCAAGTCTTATATTACGCAGTATCTTCTATGGCGTTGATCACATCTTTTTATTTTTTATATCCATATTCAGCTCTATATATAACTGCGCTTATTGAATCTGTAAAACATAGGCTCCGCCTTTTCAGTATTTTTTGCCAAGATCTATTTCTAAAATTCCTCTTCAGCTACGGTAATTTTATCATAATCATATGCAAAAAAACTCCACAAGAAATCTTCACTTTGGCTATCTCATGGTGCTTCTGGCCTGTATAGTTTTGTAAATAGACCAATATTGTCGAAGTTTTTGTTCACTACCGCCTATTTTACTACGCTTTTTATTTATTTGTACATAGTTTGGGGTTACATAGTTTTAATATAATCTTCTGGCACCACCTAATCTCAAATGATCCCTCAGCATTTTCACTGGACCAGTCATAGGTTTTCTTGTAGAACTATACATAAGATGTATATAGCTTTTTTCAATTGACAGTAGCTCTTTCTACTTTTGAGCTGCCTCAGTTCTTGTAGTTCTGCCTCTACCCTCGAAAGCATGCATTCACACAGTCTACACAAAGATGATAATCAGGATGTATCCCTTTGTAGTTGCTAAGAATATGTTGGTCTGCCTAGATGTCCGATTTTCAATGTTTTCTTTAGCTTGGCCATTACCCGACAATTTTTCAGTTGCACTTATTATGTCAAATTCAGCTTTCGAGTCTAGTTTGGACCTACATATAAAAGGACTTAACTGGTTCAAAGCTGCTTGTATTAATAGTAGAGACGGACCTGTCCGGCCGGGGTCAGCTTATTTCGCCATCGTCGAGGGGGTGCGTGCAGGTAGATTCAACCCCCACGTTTCAAGGTGACGTTTTGTTCGCAAAGATATTTATTAAAATTGGGCCTAACGGCAGCAGTTCGCCTATAAAGATAAAGTCGAGATAGGCAAAAAAGGTAGGAAAAGGTGGAATTAGATCTTTCCGATTTTTATGTTGGCGTCTGCTTGTCGTTTTTTAGCAGATGCAGGTAGAACTGAAATTATCGTTCTTTAAAAATGCATGGTGCTGTCTTCAAAATTACTAAACATTGTATTTAAAAAAACCTTTGAAATTAAAGTGCAAGGGCCAGATGAGCATGAATTGACGGTAGTGCCATTAACTGAACCTGATATTTGGAAAATTCGGATTAATTAAGCAAACAAAAAAAATTTAAAATGTGCCAGGGACGAAAAGTCATTTGAACATTTCGATTACTTTGGGATTACTTGTACTATTGCAAGATATACCTAAATGAATAGAGTAACCTTTTGCCCTTTTAATTTATTACCAATCTACTATACACTTAAAACAACGCGTCCATAGCGAATAAAATAATTGAATCCTTATCCATTTCGAAAAAAAAAAAACACTTAAACCTTCTCCTCAAACACGAAGTATCGATCGCCATGGAAACGCATTTAAAAGAAAGTATATAAAGAAGGCGCGAGAAAAGGCATATATCAAATTTCTTTTAGCGTTCTCGTTCGTTCTTTTGGCCCCTTTCGCTCCGCATATTCAGATCAGATTTTGATATGATCCAGTCGCGCAGTCGCGGATCACATTACGTATGCACCAATGCGGCCGGGGCACCCCCCGAAGCTGTTGGGGGAGGAAAGAGATATTTTAGTTTAAAACGGTTCGGGATTGGCGCTTTATGATATTTTGCCCAAATGGGGGGAAACGGATGGTAAAAAACGTAAAGAAGGTTTTCTTGCGGCCATTTTCTCTTGGTATATTCTTGACAGGCAGAGCAATATTTTATTAAATGTAGGCACAAATGAAGCGAGCTTTTGATTTTGTATAAAAATATATTAAAACATGGTTTTAAAATAAAATTCATATGCCAGGTTCTGACTGAGACCGATATTAATATTCTTCATTCAGGATTTCACAGGAGTATCCCGCAATATTGGTGGTTGGAAAAATAGCTGCAATTGCTTAACTTGCCTTTCTCGAACCTAAAATAAACCAACGTGTATACCAGTTTGTTTAATTCCCTTTAATTATTACTCATTTTTGATGGGAATATCAAAGGAGCCTTGCCAATCTACAATCTACAATATTGCTACATATCTAACAAAGATAGATGTTAACTTTTTCACTAGACCTCGTACAAAAAATCGGAAATCAACATTAAATTGTGTAAAAATAAATAAAGAAAAGCTAAGTTATTATACTTGAAAAAATCAGGAGATGTTTTTCCAATTGGCAAATTTTGAATACTGCCTAAAAATATCTTTAAACTGCATTCATGGCATTTTCAGTTTATCTAAATTCTCCTTTAAATAATTGGATATTATTATAAATGAAAAAATCAGGAGAGGTTTTACAAATTGACAAATTTTAAATATGGCCAAAAAAATATCTTTAAGCTGTATTTATGGCATTTTCAGTTTTTCTAAATTCTCCTTTAAATTTTTGAATATTATTATAAATGAAAAAATTAGATGTTTTCAAATTGACAAATTTTGAATATAGCCAA
>MU182684.1:43987-67342 GCA_016904865.1 Pissodes strobi
ATTATTATTATTATTATTATTATTATTATTATTATTATTATTATTATAAATGATACCTCCAGATACATATGGATGGGAAACGCAAACTACAAGAAAAACTTAAACTTTGCCACTTTATATAGGAACGAAAATGGCACGCTTCTGACCATGTATATCATAAAAGGAAATAAGACATATTCTCAACTTTGTTCAGGTACAGATTTTTCTCAGAAATTAAAAATAAATAAAATTCCAATTTTCAGTACAATTTTCAAAGAACTAAATCGTTGAATATTTCTCCAAAAATTTTAACTACCTGTTGTCAACCCTTTAAATACCACAGTTACCTTCTCTTTTAATGCTATTAGAATATAATGGCCTTAAGATTTAAAGTGGCACGAAGTACCCCTTTGTGGTTTGAAGCTAATAGTCACCGGCATTGTTTGACTCACAAAGGGTTTACACCTTTCAATTTTAAAATATTTACCTAATAATAATAACCCCAGTACATATTTCTAAAATAACTGTATTAGGAATCCACCAACTAGAATTATTATGAAAATAATTACAATATAATATGTTTTGGTGCTGTATGTCCCCTTTTCGTTTTATTCATTCAACAACATATCGGAATTAATTAAAAACGGAACTTCCGTTTCGTTCTTGGCAGAGATTACATCGTGTAGCATAGCCATTTGGGGACCTCGTGGTGAACTCTCAGTGGCTTTTGTTTCTCCTCGAGGAAAAATCAGGCGTCCGCGCCAGAAGAAATACCAATTCACGGTGGTACTTTGGCCGGAGAGAACCGGTTGGCGTGGCAGTTTTTTTGTCTGTGCCGTGGGCAGAATTTTAGTCGCCATCTCAGATATGCCAGTTAGGAGTTTTGTGAAAGTTCGAAATCTCCAGGAGTACATACTCGCGTTGCCGGAAGTTTCACGCAAATGTGCTGGCAAACTGGCCCTTTAGGGAGCAGAAGCCATTTACCTACCTTTCGTCTTTAAGGCAAAAGGTCAAACCAAAAATTAAAAACGGGTAGGCTTAGATTAATTTGACATAGTCAAATACTGTTCACACATTGGCAGCTTTCGAGAATTTAAAGTAATTTTGGACCAATTAAATCAATCTTACCTATATGAAACTGATATTTGCTTCACTATATATTTAATATGGTTTTCAGATTTTAAGTAGCATGAAGTACCTCTTTGTAGTTTAAAATATTGATCATCCGTATTTTTTGACCACAGAGGATTCACGCTTTATTATTATTTAACCATAGTATTTCATAAGTGTTTAAAAACATTTTTATTAAGACATGTTAGCTGACCACAATAAAATACTTAATCTAACGGTGATTATTGGGAGCGGTGTATCAATTTAACTCAAATGTAAAATCGTTTTTTTTTTATAACAGCAGATTGAAGTTAGAATTTTATACGTTGAGTATTTTTGATTTAACAAATAACTTAAGTGGTCAATATATCAACGGAGAATCCGAGAAAATATGAATTTTTTTAAAAATTATTATTGAACTGATATCAATTTGTTTTCTATAACACAGTTTTATCCACAATACCGAAACAGACTTTTTGCACTCCACGCGCATTTTGCTAACAATGTCCTGATGATGATGTAGATTTTTTCTTCTTGAAAAATAGAAAATTGATATAATTTCGGGCTTAGCTATGAAGATGTTATTCCATTACTTGATAATAGATTCCTCAGGTAAACCACAAGCTTTATCAAGGGTAGGTTTTATTATACAAAATTCTCCATATAAATTTTCAATATTTATGTCAATGGATAAGTTAGTTACGATTTTCGCTACTGAATCAAACTTAAAACGGCTTTTTAGAGAAAAAACATTTAATTTTGAACACAAATTATTTTCCGAACAGTCAAAAGAAAATCAAAAGATAATCAGCAATTTTCATAAAGTTATAAAAATGATTCCCTTATTTTAATTTGCTTATTTGGAGAAAAAGTTTTTAAAAGACCTGTGGCTAGAAAACCAAAGAAATTGTCATTTATCCTCTGAATAATTTTTTCTCTCAGAAGTTTTAAAATAATGTAAACTTCAAAGCAAAGTAAATTGGCTTTTTCAAGTTTTTGTTCCGCTTCAAAAAATATTCCAGGTGTTGGGAAAAAAACTTAAATAACATTCAGTTTTCTGTATCATAAAATCATGTTCAGAAAAAAAAACCTGAAGGGAAATGGGAATTTGATCTTCCTGGGAAAGGAAGAAACTCTTTATTGCTGGAAAATTTTTTAGTGATCTTTCTACGCCTACGGCTGGAAATAATCTACGGGTGGGCACATGTTTTATATTCCAAATCATCTTTCGTTTTTCCGTTGTCATTATTGTTTGTTATTTTTTCGCTCCTTAGATGGATAATAAAGTATATTTCTAGGAAAAAATTTCCTAATACAAGAAGTAAGAAAACTAAAAATCAAAATATGAATGATGAAACTCGCAAGCCAAAACTAAACATAAAGAATAACAAACATACATTAGCGCCCAGGATGCGAAGCGTAACTAATGGCTTATAAGGTCTTCGTGAAGCTCCAGTTACTAATTTTTCCCTCATCTTGCATTAACAGAAATATTCAGTAAAACCGACGAAATCCGTTTTAGAGTCTGCTATAGTTTGGGCATGAACAGGCAAGACACAAGAGATCTTACACAAAAGTATGCACAATTATTGAGACTCGATAGACGCAAGAGGTACTTGCAACTCGGTTCTGCTAGTTATTTCTGCAAGTGCAAGATCAATTGTTAGGTAAATCTCGCCAACACCAGTCGTGTCAAGATCCAACTAGACATACTTGACATTTGATAAATGATTGTTTTTTTTTATTATGAATATTTATATTTAGTTTTTCATCTATATGCTTCTTCACATTGCAATTATCTAGTTTTTCATGAATTTTTCCCAGAAAAAGTACAGGGTGATCCCCTATAATGTCGCCCCCCTTTAACTTTTTTATTTTAAGTGTCTTAAAAAAATTAAAAGTATGGTTATGTAGGTACTGAAAAATACTTTTTTTCTGCGTATAAAAAATATTGGAAAAATGATCAGTATACAGGGAAAAACAAGAAGTTATTTTTTTTTCAATGGAACACCCTATATATGAATGTATTTTTCGATTCCTCGTAAAATTCTAAGCATATTTTATGTATGATGTTATACCTCTAGAGTTAGTAGTTTCACAGCTATAAACAGTTGAAAATCGGTACTTTGGCTACTTTTCACCTTGGTAGCAAGGAGATCATTAGAGGTGGAGTAAAATGAATTTCATATTCCTATCTTAACTTTCCAAGAGCTATCTTATGGTGCTAACTTATGGTACCTACAGAGGTACCAGATTTGGTACCCATGGTACCGCCTGCCAGTTAGTACCATCAGACAGCTCTTGAAAAGTTAAGATAGGAATGTGAAATTTATTTTAATCCATCTCTAATGATCTTCTTGCTACCAAGGTAAAAAGTAGCCAAAGTACCGATTTTCAACTGTTTATAGCTGTGAAACTACTAACTTTAGAGGTATAACATCATATATAAAATATGCTTAGAATTTTACAAGGAATCGAAAAATAAATTCATATATAGGGTGTTCCATTGAAAAAAAAATGAACTTTTTGGTTTTCCCTGTATACTGATCATTTTTCCAATATTTTTTATACGCAGAAAAAAAGTATTTTTCAGTACCTACATAACCATACTTTTATTTTTTTTGGGACACTTAAAATGAAAAAGTTATAGGGGGGCGACATTATAGGGGATCACCCTGTACAAGAACCAAATGATAATGGCAGCAGAAAAGCGATACCCGGATCTATATTTTGGAAGTGAAAACTTCTTTTGGCGCATTCACAAAACTTTTTTCTGGGTAGTGAATAGAACGAAGTTGTCTATGCAAAACATGTAATGCTAGGGGAAGAGCTTGGACCCTTTGGATGCGGTAAGGATACATTAAGCTTTCTACTAAAAATTTGCCAAATAAGCACAAATGAAAAGTGTTGCTGCAATTTTTCTCGCAGTGAGAGCAGTATCATTTTTCACCGCCTCCTCGACTTCAAGATTGCTAACCGTCCTATTTTCTCCTGCTAACTGAGTGGATTTTTGAATAGGGTGATTCAGATGACTCCTTAAATGAAAATATCTCTATTACCTACTACTGAAATTAGAAAAAATATTCCGAACAAAAGTTGGTTGATTTCATCTGCTTCCATATATGCTTTTGTTTTAATGCATACATGGTATTTCAAAAAAGCAAGGCACATGCCAAATTTGGTTTCTTAAATATAATATATCAAATTCATTAATGATTTTGAATTTTCCAGTAAATTCTGCATATTTTCTGCATAATATAACGATTTTCTAAATATTGTCAGGATAGGTTTTATCCGCGATGCTACGCCTTGTTTAGCGTGCAGGAATATAGCTCAGATTCGGGATCGATCTACGTCAGATGAGAAGAGATGATAAAGAAAGCACTTGAGTTAAAAACAGCAACAACGTCTATTGGTCAAAGACTTAATGATAGAACATTAACAATGTCTATTGGTCAGAAGCTTAATAAGATTATATTATACCCGATTACTAAGGTGCGCATGCTTTCTCGATTTGAGGTATTATTTTGAATTATTTATAGGTCTTTAGTCACTGTTTTATAAACATAGTTTTTCTTAACAGTTTGTGTTATGTTTTATTTAGGATTGGTTTGATAGTAAGATCACAGGAATATGGCACTGGACTTTTAACTACTTGACAGATTCTACTTAGAAAATTATCTTTTTCAGAACTTGGAACACCTAAAACCTGCTTTTGGTGAGAGACGAAAGTCTGCCGAACTAATGGTTTGCTAGCGTATTTATATCATAAAAAGTGCTGATCGTTGCGTGATTAAGGTTCATAATCGCTCCCGTTGACTGCTCGCGTTGTTTATAGTTTGCGTTTAATGTTTATATATTAATTTTCAAGTTCAAGTTCAAACTTAGGACAGGGTGATGTTTATTTAACAGTTTATGCATTTTAGTAGTTTACATGTTCCCCCGCCCTCTAAACGTTGGTCACTAATGTTAGCACGACCTATGATGTCTATTGCGAAACGACTTAAAGATAAAACATTAACAATGTCTATTGGTCAGAAACTTAATAAGATTATATTATACCCGGTTACTAAGGTGCGCATGCTTTCTCGATTAGAGGTATGTTTTTGAATTGTTTATAGGTCCTTAGTCACTGTTTTATAAATATAGTTTTTCTTGAGAGTTTGTGTTGTGTTTTATTCAAGGTTGGTTTGATAGTAAGATCACACGAATATGGCACTGAACTTTTAACTACTTGACAGATTCTACTTTGAAAATTATCTTTCTCAGAACGTGGACAAATTTATCATAGATTCGACTTTTACTACTGCGGATATGAAACTAGGATAGATTAGAACCTCAAGCGCCCATGTGGACAGCCCAGGAGCTGGTTTTAGGTGGGAGACAAAAGTCTGCCGAACTGATGGTTCGCTAGCCTATTTATATCATAAAAAGTGCTGATCGTTGCGTGTTTAAGGTTCATAATCGCTCCCGTTGACTGCTCGCGTTGTTTATAGTTTGCGTTTAATGTTTATATAATAATTTCCAAGTTCAAGTTCAAACTCAGGACACATTTAGTAGCTTATACATTTTAGTAGTTCCTTCAATATTTCTAAAATCGTTACATTTTCATACATGATATTTTATATAAAAAATATGCAAACCTTATTAGAGAATTCACATTTTTAACGACTTGATATGGTGAAAATTTCGCAAGAGGTGAAAACACCACGCTGCCAATGAATTTATTTCATGAACAAGTTGACAGTCATTTTTCACAAAAAGTCTTTATCAATTAAATTTTTTTCGCGAAAATTAAACTTTTCGGCGTCTTTTCTGAAGAAGCAATTAATGCAAACATTGTAAAAAATAAAGCAAAGCGACAAAGATTGTATGGACCCATTATATGCAGTTTGGTCCCATTGGAAAATACATCTTAGATCGATAGACGCCAGTGAGTCAAATAACTAAAATTTTACATGATTGAGCTTATAATATGTGAAAATGGCTTCATTGGTGGCAACATGGCTTCATTGGACGAAGCTGAGTCTGAACTAAATCGCCTTACCAAAAGTAAATTGATACAAATTATAATTAGTCAAGAATTACCAAATGATATAGGATTAAGTTATAAAGTAGTGGACTTTATAACAAGTGTGCACCAGAACCAAAATAGTGACCCTCTAGGCAGTAACCAGGAGAACCAACATCAGTATAATAACAAGGTTATGTTGTTATCCTGTGATTTAAAATTGGCCCAAAATGAGGTTGAATTCTCAAAACGGTTAGTACAACAACTTGAAAAATCGCTGTCTGATAAGGAAACTACCATACACCTGCTGGAAAATCAAAAAACCAACGATAGTTTGGGACCTAGAGATGGCGACGTTGCCGGATTTCAGGAAACCGCGCAGAATTCCGTATCGATTCTTGTAAACAAAACGTCTGACTTGGTGAACAAAAATTTTTCTGATGCCAAAAAAACGGACAAAAAGGTTATTGTTGGTTTAAAGTCTACAGGAGAAAATCTTGCTGCAGCCCCTAAAAAATGGCTGCATATTTCCAAATATCGCTCATCCTATACAGAAGAAGACCTCTGAAATTATCTCCAGAAAGAATTTCCGTCTAACACCTTCACAGTGGAACAAGCAAATAAAGGCGGATCGTTTAAATCATTTAAAGTTGAAGTTGACGAACAAATCTACGATGCTGTTCTAAAGCCTGATATTTGGCCCGCTGGCATCGAAATCTCACCGTACTTATTTCGCACCAACTACAATAATTCCCGACCCAATACCCAGTATCAACATTTTAACCAGTGGAATCGAAGTCCTAAATTTAAACGTCCGCAGTATCAGAAACAAGGTCGCCGAGTTTTACGGAAATCTGGGCTAGTGAAGATGAAATTCAACTAATAAAACTTGACAACTATTCTTTAGTGTCTTATTATTGTCGGTCTATGAATCGAGGTGGTGGTGCTGCTATCTTTATGTGTGATTCTTTAAATACAGGATTGTATTTTTGAGTCTACATGGGTAAATATAACCTCCAAATCTATGTCTTTAAATGTAGCTTGTATCTACCGCCCTCCGAATGCTAATGATGAATTTTTTATGAATGGCCTAGAGCAACTTTTAAAACTAATGAATAACTTTAATTATAATTTTGCTGATAAGACTAAGAGACTCTTGATATATGCAGCTTATTTTCCAGCTATGGTTTAAATCAGATGTTTTCTGAATTTCCGCGAATATGTGGCGATTGTAAGTCTCTTATTGATAATATTTTTTCCGATTTGCCCAATGAATTTGTTGTAACAAGCACATTATGTAATACAATTTCTGACCATGAGAGTCAGCTAATTTATTATGATAATAACATAAAATACTCAAATAATTCCGATGATTATGAATATAAAAGATCATTTTCAGACGAAAATATATCTTATTTTGATTTTTTACTACGTCGTGAAAATTGGGATGCTCTATACGCAGAACAGAGCCCCGAATTGGCTTTTAAATTATTCTTTGATGAGCTGAATAATTTATTTGAAGTCGCATTTCCTTTAAAAAAATATAAGCAAAATTCTTCTCATAGAAATAATAATAATTCTTGGATAACTCCGCAGCTAACTGAAGAAGGATTTTGGTCAGAAATGTGTATAAAGCAAATAGAACGTCTAATTCTATTGATCTAAAAACCAAGTATAATGTTCTAAAAAAAAGCATGAGCAGAATATCTTACAGGCAAAAAAATGTTTTTATGACAATAAAATACTAAATTCTAAAAATAAGTCCCAGGTTACATGGAATATAATTAGGGAAAATCTTAATACAACTAAGAAAGTAAGATTTCCACTTACCTTGGGCAATTCTCATAATATGGCTAACGATTTTTAACAAATTTTTTACTAAAAATATTATTGACTTAAAAAAAGATATTGTTATCGAATTAAACTATAATTTAAATATACAAAAATTTAACACTTCTCTTTTCTTGTTTCCAGTCTTGCCTAAGGAGGTTGAAAAAATAATCCAAATTGTCTGTAATAAGGGTTCCTGTGGCCCAGATCAAATACCTTGTAAATTAATTAAGGCAGTTTCTAAAAGTGTGTCGCCAGTACTGAGCTATATTATTGATTTAACCTTTAAATCTGGTATTTTTCCCTCTTAACTAAAATCGGCAATAATCGTACCCGTATACATATAAAAAAGGCGACAAAAACAAAAATATAATGTCAAATTATAGACCTATCGCATTGCTCTCAATGTTTTCCAAGGTAATTGAAAAGGCCTACTTAAACAGACTGGAATGTTTTTTAACCACTTACAATGTTTTAACAGAGAGACAGTTTGGTTTTTCCAAGGGCCGATCTACACAGGATGCAGTTTTCTCTGTCTACGAAAAAATTCTCAATAGCTTTAATGACAAAAAAAAAGCGGCGGTCCTATTTATCGATTGTGCCAAAGCGTTTGATCTTATCGATCATCGTCTTTTACTTTGCAAATTGGAGAGTTACGGCATACGTGGTCCGGCGTTAAGTTGGGTAGAGAGTTACTTGTCTGGACGAACGCAAGTTGTAAAAATTAAGCAAGATAAATTCGATTTTATTTCCGATAAGTTGGATGTAGATAGTGGTGTTCCACAAGGCAGTGTCTTAGGACCTGTTTTATTTCTGATTATGATTAATGATTTGCCCCTGAATATGGAACATAATTATTTAACAATATTTGCAGATGATACCTCATCAGTTTTAGTTTCTGATAACATTGATCATTTAGCTACACTATCTACTAACTCTATAATGCAAATGAAAAAATGGTGTCTTATCAATGGTCTTGTTTTAAATGTTCAATGATTTAATTTAATAGCACTAGACAGGAAGTCAGCATGTTAGTTAGGTCTAGTGAAACACCAAACTTAACTATTAAACAAAATGATTACGTAAAGTTTCTAGGTATTTTTATGGACAAAAATTTGTCTTGGGAGCAACATACAGAAAACCTTATTGGAAGACTCTCTGTAAGAAATTTTGCTATATTGCAACTACGGAAGTATTGTTCTCTTGATGCTATAAAATCTTATTATTATGCATGGGAAAATTCAATTTTAATGTATGGTTTATTCTGCTGGGGAAACAGTTTTAACGTTATTCGTGTCTTTGTTGCTCAATAACGAATTATTCGCACAATGTTTGGTTTGGGGCCACAGGAGTCTTGTAGAGACATTTTTGTTCAGAGTGGCATTTTAACATTATTTAATATGTACATATTAGAGGCAGCCTGTTATGTCAAGAAAAACTTAAAAAGCTTTAAAACGTATGGCGATATTAACTATTATATAACTAGAAATTCTGACAAACTGTATATTCCAGCCTTTAATTTAGCACAAGTGACCTTTTATTACTTCTGTAAGAATTTATAACCACCTACCGAGCAGTTTGAAAACGGAGGACTTAAACTTGCTTACCTTTAAGGTCAAATTAAAGAAAATTTTAAAAAAGTATGCATTTTACTCTCTGTCTGAGTTTTTCTCGCGAGATCTGAATTAGTATTAAGGTTGTTACTTTTGTATCTGAGTATTTTAAGGGATTTTTTATAATTATATTTTGTTACCTAGTATATTTTCTTCTTTCTAGTTAGTGAAGTGATTTGACAAATTTCAATAGTTGTAATACAACTCTTATGAAATATATGGATTTGAATTTGAAATAGTGAAAATTTACGGAATTGGTAAATTTGAATGGTAAAATTTTCGAGACTGGTAAATTCGACTACCATGTATATATGCTGGCATTTTTTTACTTTATAGAGTACTATCACCCCTTGAAATATCTACATGCCATTAATTACCACCCTAAATATCAATCAGACATGAAAATAGAGAACTTATTTCGATGGAGTCTTGAAGTATAAGACTTGAAGTATCGGATTTCTCATTTTATAAAATTGGGAAACAAGCGGTATATTAGAATCGCGTCATTAGTACCGTTTGAGTTCAGTCAATTAATCGCAGAAAGACCCTCCACATTATACAGTTAGTGCATTTTCATTTCCCGTTTATATCACTGACAATAGAAAATCATTCATAAGATTATTACCATTAAGTATAAATTAACGGGATTCGATATACCGTCATAAATCTCCACATAGAGACCCTAAAATTACAAGCCACCGTAAAGACTATTTTTAATTTAACAGCAAAAATGGTAAGGAAAAACTATTTTGAAAATTACAGACTTGGTATAAACCCATTTGAGCAGATAGAATTTAAGGTCCCAAGACAGGCAAGGGATTCAAAAAGATGTGGATTACAGAACGAAGAAAACAAACGCAAAGGCGGTGCGACTTCAATAACTTATAATGAACATAAAAAAGATAATAGAAAACTGCACTGAAGAGACTCTCCTATATACTTGCTTGGAGGGGAGGAGATGGTGCTACTGCTACAGTAACATTTTTCAAATATGAAATAGACAATTAGGGAGAAAAAACAGGGATGATTGAGTACAATGGCTAGTAGTTAATCGAACGATTCCTTCCATGTGCCCTATAAGACTGTTTAATAAGCTTAAATCTAAATGTACATCGCGTTACATAAATAATCGTTTATTCCTAACGGTTAATCCTATTTAGAAAATGGGCCAGTGATTTAGGAATATGCCTATTGGTATTAATGAGTTAGAAAATGGGACAAAAATGAAGCTGACGGTTTCAAAATTATCCAAAAGTGACGTTTCCGAACAAGAATTTCTATTCCAGACACGTCTAAGTGAACAAAGATCGTCACAAAGTCGCAAAGGAACTTTTCTACACAGATCTTAATTCAAGTAAAAAATATTTGCCAGAAAACATGCAAGACTGATTTGGAGAAGTCACGTCAATACCAAAGTTTATAGAATACATATGTTACCCCACTCACTGTCGGAACTTTGATGTATTGAGATCACAATACATCAAAGTCAAGTCAGTGTCAGAATAAATAGAAACGTAGAAACTACCACCACCGTCATGCTACTCTGTACGTCACTTTGACGTGGCGCGGATTGATGGGAACCCGATACCTTTCAAGCGGGACGCGAAGTAGGGGGAGGTAGATCAGTGGTTTTTCGAGAGTGAGACAACTTATATTTACTCTGTAAACTTTGTCAATACATTACTAATAATTATTTCAATTGTATGATTTATAAGAATAAAAATTAAAAATGTTAATAATTTGTGTATCTACAATTTTTATTTATTTATTCGGTAAATTCTCCACCGAACAACAGTCGTGCATAAAAACATATCAGAAAATTCAGGAAAATCTGGTGTTGCTTAAAGAATACAGCATTCGATTATTTCTTTCATTGCTTCAAAAAATAGCTCTCGTCCAGCGGAGGAAACAACAACAAAAAATAAACTTGTTTTTTTTTTGGCAGTGACATACACACTAAAGTGAGAGCCTATGGCACTCGACGAGCCGTGTGTGCCAAGATGTTGATTGACACTGTTCTTGAATAGCTGTAGGTTGTAATTTGGGAGAAACAGATGTCCTGGGAGTGAGTTCTACAGCGATGCAGTGCGGCAGACAAAGGAATCCTTGTAAAGCGCTGTTCTAAGTGTTTCCAGTTATGCAAAGAACGGGTGCGCTCGTGCCGTCTGTCGTGACTGTCTGACAGGCGTTACTGAGGGCAGGATGAGGCAGTCTAAATCCTTGGAGCATCTGCCGTGAAAATATCTATAAAATAGGGGTCAAATGTAACCCAAACTAATCCCATGCAATATTCTAAGCACGGTCTTATTTGAGCTTTGTAGAGCAAGAACAGCTGCTGCGGTGTATTCAGTTTTTTGTTGCGAAATAGCGCACCAAGCTTCTGCGAGGCCAATTTTGCGATGTTAGCCACGTGGTCTTGCCAAAGGGACACCCAGTAGTTCGATTGACGAGGATGAAGGAGTGGTCGATCCTGCCTTAATGATGTCAGGGCCCGTCGCATTGGTAAACGTGGCCGTTTGGGTTTTTGCTGCATTGAACTAGACCAAATTTCTGTCGCCCCAAGTTCGAACCCTCTCCAGATCTTGATTAGTTGCTGAAATCTGCTTCTGTCTGCGGTGATATGTCTCAGTCGCTGGTAAAGGTTTTTCCGATTTAAATTGAGAGACAAGAATATTGTAATCTGCAAAACTGTAAACATGATTATTGGTTTCGATCAGCAGGTCATTAATATGGATAAGGAACAGAGTTGGTGAAAGTACTGCGCCCTGAGGCACATCCGCATTAGTGGTAAATGTGTCTGAGATGTGTCCATCAACTGCCATGTGCAGAGATCGGTTCTGAAGGAAAGTGGCAAGCCAGCTGCAGAGAAAAACTGGCAGTCCGAAGGACGGCAGTTTGTTGAGCAATTCGTCATGCCAAACTCTGTCGAATGCCATCGAAATATCCAACGCAATCGCTCGAGATTCTCAATTGTCCTACTCCACATATGAGTAGCATAGGCCAATATAAAGCCTGTCGATCTCTCTTTGCGAAAGCCGTGTTGGTTATCGCTAATTATTCTGTTGGTCTCGAGGCCCTTGAGTGGTTTCTGATTCACTGCATATTCCATGACTTTGGAGATTATTGGCAGCAAGGCAATTGGGCGATAGTTTGGAGGTGTGGTTATCTTGCCTTTTTTGGAACACGTTGCACTCGAGCGACTTTCCAAAAATATGGGTAAATCCTTTTTCAGTAAGACAGAGAAAAAAGTCTGGAAAAAATGGGTGTTAGTTCGTTGGCGCAGCTCTTTAACACGTATTCCGTCCGGTCCTGATGCCTTTTGCGTATCTAGTCCTTTGAGGATTTTACGAATATCACGGTGATGAAGCTTAACTTCGGCCATGGTAGTGTTGATGTCCCCCAAGGCTTCCCCTTGTCTTGGGGGACGTTTAAGGTAGATGAAAATCAAGGCAAAAGTGGAAGAGACGTTTTTTTTTAAGTTATTACTTACTGCCTTTGCTACCGGCCAGAAATTCCTGGATTCCCTGATCCTTTGGTTGTGTTTTCCCTTTGTTTCGTCAATCACACGTTTCGCTTCGGCAAAATAATTGCGATTTTCAACGCTCTGATTTTGCTGTTTTCAAGCAACACCTTTTTTCAGAGTTTCGATATTTTTTAGGCACTTATGCTTATGCAATTCCTGAAGATTTAAAAACATTAAAAAACATGGTACATTACATTTAAAAACCAAAGTTGGCATGTGCCTTGCTTTTTTGAAACATCACGAATATACAAAAGCAGTTGCAAAAGCTGACGAAATCAAAAAGCCTTTGTTCGAAATATGTTTTATGATTTCTAAAATCATAGAGATATTTACATTTGTGAATGTCTGTGGTTCAGGCAGCATTCGATTTTGATATATATCTCTGTTCATAGAGATGTCTGGCCATCATAAGATTTGGCATTGGCAAGTCTATCGATTAAATACATTGCTGCATATTTTTGATGCAAAAAAACTCCGAAAATCAAATTAAAAATTGTTTAACGTCAGAAAGTCAATAAACAGAATCAACAAATGGGCTGCACCATTACATTAATTAGTCGCCCACAAGATGGATATTTTTGCAAATAATACGAGAACAATGCGGGAAAGTAAAAAGCTAAAGAAAGGAACAGAGAGTTCAAGTATCATATCAAAAGGCGTGCAGGGCGCTCTAAAAAAAGTTGAGAAAGATAAAACTCGAGGTGACCCCAAAAAGTATAACATCATGCGATCGACAACTTTTACATATTGTTTAAATGTTTCTTAAAGAAGAAAGTATACCAAATTTGAAACAGTTATCTCAGGACAAACGGAAGAAAAACGCAAAATACAGGAAAAACCTTCTATAACAAAAATGACGCGATTCTCGCTTGTATATATAATAAAAAAAATTGGCATTGTTTCTTATTTCACCGAGAACTATCACCCCTCGAAATACCTGTAAGACATTAATTAACACCCTATATAATATCTAGTGTCTGTAGAATCTAAAAATGTATGCGCTCGAAAATAGTCAAGCAACCAAAAATAAAAAAATGCTGTTCACATAAAGTTGGAAGCAGATTGATAGGTATTAAAAACTAATATCTATTATTACTGTTACTGTTTTATTAACATTATTTTTTTCATTTAATTGAAAATGGAAAAAGTTCCACGAACTTAATATAGCAATGACATTGCACATAAACTTGCTGGTCTCCATATTGACAGACTACAACAAAAGTAACGCCACAAGCCGTAAAAGATCATTTTAAGCTTTACAAAAGGAATCTTCATTATGCTATAAACCAATAAGAAGTGATTATTATTTTATGCTTTATAAAACATAAAATAAACTGCGAGTTATTCAGTAAAAGACATTTATACTGGATGATGTCTGCGACGAATCGTCTAATCAAAGAATCTTTATTGGTAACTGTTAATGTTGGATGCTTAAAACCAGAAATGAATTTTTCTATTTCGGCTTAATGGAAGGAGTAATGAATGCTCTTCTGCAAAATCAAATTAATACATAGATAAAATGTGGCGTTGCACGTTATACTTCTGCCATATCGAATAATTTGATAGAAATGTTATCTATATACAGTTTAAAATATATTTAGTCTAATGCATTTCAATACAGAATTTATAGTGACGCGTGCGACTATATTCTGAATTAGGGTCATTTAAAAATTCGGCATCATATTAAAATTCATTCCTTAATCCTATTAACAATAACATACAAATAATTCCCAAACTATAAGTACCTGAACTATAATACACAAAATATAATAAATTATTTAAATCATTAAGGTTTGAAATTTGTATTCCAAAAAGAGATTCTTGGCAACATTGACATCTCAATCTACAGCCTTATATAATTTATTTTATATTTACGGCAGCATCACACGTATAACGCATTCATTTTCCTTATCATTAAAAGGTCCTGTTATCAAGTACTTCGAATACCCAATCAACCTAACAATAGTATCTGTAGACCTGCACATAATGATGGGTCCTTTGAAAGATTGTAAGCATTTAAAATATTGTTTAAAAGAAGAACTTAACACTCCTTCATCCCTAAATATATAAAAGATATTAAATAACAATATAACAAATATAAGAAAATATCCGCATTTTGTCATTTGGAGATCGTAATTATAGATGTCAGATTTGTAAATTGTTAACAAAAAGTTATTTTACAATTTTTCGTGCGAGTAGTGATGAGCCAAGCAAGACCAAGGCCAAGACTTGCATGGTCTTGTTCTTGCACATCATAGAGTCTTGGTCTTGGTCTTGCAGCAAGAGTCTTGCAAGTCTTGCTTTTAACCAAGGCGAAAAATTCAATTCAATTCACTTCAATTCACAGTATGCTTTATTGTCAGAAGAAAAAACAAAATCTCATTGACAAAGCTGAAATGAACATTAAACAAATATAATTATGAATTATTGTATGTACATACAAACTAACAAATAAAAGCGCGATGTCAAACAAAGCGTCATATTAAGAAATTTCTCCAAAAAAGACGCTAAAACGTTTTCTCCAGAAACTCGGATACCTCATAATAAGCTTTCGAGATCAACAGCCTCTTTACTTGGGATCTAAATATTTTTTCATTTGCCATTTGTCTTATGGCTAAACGTAAATTATTAAATAATTGTCGGCCACCAAAGACAATCGATCTCCTAAGCAGACTGCTGTGCGGCGCAGGCAATCTAACAATAGAAGTTTGTTGAGTATTATAAAGTCTTTCATTCGAACTTAAGGTGTGTTTCAACCCTACATATGTACCATAAGGCCCACTTTTGTAACAAAAATATACCGTTAAACAGTTGCTTTGAGTAAGTACCCCAAAAACATACCCCATACCTTAGATGGGATTCTATCAACGCAAAATAAGCATTCCTAACGACGCGAACCTCCAACCCCCTTGACATCATTCTAACAGCGTAGTAATTTGAAGACATTTTACTGGCCAAATTAATAATTTATTCACATTTAGTTCAGTTAAAGTGGTATTTTCTATGGATACATTACTTAATTCGCACCTAAAAGACATTACATTCGCTTTGGAAACATTCAAAGTAAGGCTATTTGCATCAATCACACCAGTGTTTTATCCTAGACAGATCCTTATTAATTGTAGTATTCAACAAATTGATATTGTCGCTATGCCACAGTATAGTAGCATCATCCGCGAATAAGATAAATTTCCCCTGTATATCGAGTTCTGCCAGATCATTTACATATGGGAGAAACAAGATTGGGCCCAGCACAGAGCCCTGTGGAACACCAAAGTCAATACCACGAGTCTCCGATGCAGTCCCTCCCACCAAATGATACAGTTTGACTACGACCCGACAAGTAAGTCTCAAACCACTTAAGAGCTGTACCTCTAAAACCGCACGATTCCAGCTTCCACAAAGTTCAAGCCTTTGCCACTGGCGCGCAAGATGGTTCATCGCCACCTCACCCACCAGTTGCACATATCGAATATAATTTTATTACTTACAAAATGTAGAGATTTTTCAAATTGGCATTAACGGCAATTTTATTGCCTTGTACTTGGGGGAGGGTATGCTGTAAATCACAGCTATTTTTACATTATCTCAAAAAGTACTGTTATCAGGTATTTCCAATAAATAAACCATCACCTTAACAGTAGAACCTATAGATACCTGATAATGATGATATCCGCATTTGGGTGTCATTTGGGAATTTTAATTGGCTTTTTTCCAATTTAAATAATATATTGGGTACTAGGAATAAGTTCAATATGTTTGCAGAAATTCTTGGATGATTAATTCAAAAGCAAGAAATCAATCCGAGATTTGTAAACAGCTAAGAAAGGTTCTGTGACAATGTTTCGTGCGAGATTGAGAAATACGAGAAAATCGAGGTGTGACGAGGTGGAATTTCGAAGTTTTCGACATTTCGGCAATTTTACGAGTCTGAATAGATAGCTTTGCTTTTGAGGTATTATGGGAAATTTGAAGGAATACGTCTTGGAATATTTTTACATGACATTTAAGTTAAAATATTATTATGTAAATTTATACATTTAATTGCCTGAAACCTTGATTGAATCTGGAAAATGGGTCAAAATCAGAAAATGTGGAAATTTTTTGGTGATTATTGGCAGTTTCTGTTGGATTTTATAGCAGATTTAAAGGTAAAGTTTTATTCTTAGAATATCGATGCGCATATTTTTGTGGGAAGTAGAATTATTTGCTTCAAATGCTATTTAAAACGATTTGAATATGGGACAGTGGGCAAAACATATTAATAAAAAGTGATTTTTAGTAAAATATTTCAATAGTAACATTTCCCGGTATTTTTTACCAGTTATACTAAATTCCGAATTAATGGGAGATTTCGAGGTAAAATTTTGCTTTAAACATCGAAGCTTCAGCAAGTAATTTCAAAAAATAGAATCCAAAAAATTATTCGTATTTCGTAATATCAATCATGTCTCAGCTTATTACTTCAATTTATATTTTTTTGACTTTTAGCTACATCCAAAAGTTTTCCATTCGACTTAATGATTTCATAAAACTCTAAGCAACTGCTCCCGGAATTAGCAGAAACAATCTGATATCGCATCTTGCTATGTTTGAATTTTAAAATATTGTGGTGTTAAAGACGGACAAATTGCGTCTTGCGCAGCAGCTACGGATGACATTCTGGATGGACTGTTCTTCCAGTTGGAGGACGATTAGCAACTTTAAGGCTTAAAAACACACAGTTTTTTATATGTTTTCAAAACTAGTAATACAACCTTTGCGTGCAACAATGATATTACATATTATAAGTCGTGATCGCTAAAGTTCAAGCCTTTGCCACTGGCGCGCTAGATCTTTCATCGCTTCTCCACCCAGCAGTTACACATAGCGAATATAATTTTATTGCTTACAAAAATGCAAAAATTTTTCAAATTAGCATTAACGGTAATTTTATTACTTTGTACTTGGGGGAGGGTATGCTGTAAACCACAGCTATTTCTCATTACCGCAAAAAGTACTGTTATCTGGTACTTCAAATAAACCATCATCTTAACAGTAATACCTGTAGATACCTGATAATGATGATATACAGGTATACAATTAAATAATATGGTGACCTAACACCTCTTCCAAATAATTCCCAATCTATAAGCTGCAATAACTGATCTATAATATACAAAATTTAATAAATTATTTCAATCATTAAGATTTGAAATTGGTATTCGAAAACGAGGAATTGATAGCCCAAACTGCAACTTCATACAATTTATTTTATATTTACTTTAATACCACATCTACAGTGAATGTTTTGTATGACGCACATAAGCTACTTTGCTATATCTGAAAAATTGTTTAAGTTGACAAGAAGTTATACAATGTAAATTAATACAATAATGGCAATTTTCCTCTACTGTAGTAAATCACGACCATTTTTTCTTCATTGAATGGTCCGATTGCCAGGTACTCGATTACACCTTAACAATAGGACCTGTAGCAACATAATGATAAGCTCTTTGAAAGACTCTATCTATTGAAAATATTGACTACAAGAAAAAGTTAACACTTCTAAAACCCTAAATATATAAAATATATTAAATATATATAGGTAACTATAATAAATATTAGACAATCTCCGCATTTGGGTGTCATTCGGGGATCATAATTTTAGCTAGCTTTTTTCCAATTTAAATAATATACTGGATACTAGACATAGGTTCATTATGTTTTCAGACATTCTTGGATGTTTAATTTAAAACCAAGAAATCAAGCTCAGATTTGTAAAGTGCTACGAAAAAGTTTTGTGACTATTTTTCGTGCGTGATTGAGAAATACGAGAAAATCGAGGTTAAGTTGAAACATACAGAAAATGGAAAACAAATTTCGAAGTTTCAACATTTCGGCAATTTTACGAGTCTAAATTTGCTTTTGAGGTATTATGGGAAATTTGATGGAATATACCTTGGAATTTTTCGACATGACATTTAGGTTAAGATATTATGTAAATTTATACATTTATTACCCGAAACCAAATTTAAAATGAATTGAATCTGGAAAATGAGTCAAAATCAGAAAATGTGGACGTTTTTTGGTGATTATTGGCAGTTTCTGGTGAATTTTATAGCGGATTCGAAGGTAAAATTTTATCCTTTGCATATCTATAAGCATAGCTTTTGTATGAACTAGAATTATTTGCTTGAAATGCTATTTAAAACGATTTGAATATGGGACAATGGGCCAAACATATTAATATAAAATGATTTTTAATAAAATATTTCAATAATAACATTAGTTTTTATTTAATAAGCCAGCATAAAGTTCTAATTAAAAATCTACAGGGTACGGCCAATAAATTATATTACATATTTTTAAGAATCCATTAGTTGTGTTATTTATCCAATTCAAGCCATTTAACACATACTTCAGTTCCTTTTTTTCTTATTGCTTTTACTACCAAATAGACATCTGGATATTTAACTTTCTGCAACTTGTCTCCATAGAACCCTTTTTCAATTTATATATTTTTTCCATCTTGAAGCAAAATGTTCTAGGATTTGTAAGTTTAACTTTTTTAGTGAAATATTTCATTTTAGACATTCGGTGTGTAGTCTTTGAAAAATGCTTCACGCTGCGTGATTATCCGCACGAAATCACCGACATTATACCTTGGCACCTTTGGATCTATTGTTCTTGGGTGAGTAAAAGATAAACTTAAAATATTATTTTCATTATTTTTTAACCCTTAACTACAGATGTCTGAATATAGAAACATTATGGCAGATCCTGGCATTTTTACCAGTTATATTAAATTCCGATTTAATGGGAGATTTCGAGGTAAAATTTTGTTGTTAACATAGAAGTTTCAAGCCTCGGCAAGTAATTTCAAAAAATAGAACACAAAACATACTTGTATTTCGTAATATCAATCATGCATTGCTGATATTTTCAGTTCTGTCATGTGGTCTTAATAGGGTTGCCAACCTGGAACGGAGGTAAAGGAGGACGAAAACGCAACAGGCAAATTCGTTGTGAGCGAAGAAAATTTGGGTTATTTTGGATTAATTTTGACAAGTGTGATGAAAGAAAAGGATCCGTACAAACAAAATTTATTAGAAACCAGGTGGAATAGAAAACGTATTTTAATGAAACACTCATTACTTATTAAGTACATAATTTTCAAATTAATACTAAATTAAACAAAAAATACTTACAAAAAAACCAAATGTTTTCTGGAAGTTCACAAAAGTAAACTCTTAACTCGTAACTAAAAAAATAAACCGTACCTAAGAGTTTAAATATATAAAGTCTCAGCATTTTACTTCAATTTATATATTTTTTGGCTTTTAGCTACATCCAAAAGTTTTCCATTCGACCTAATGATTTCATAAAACTCTAAGCAACTGCTCCCGGAATTAGTAGAAACAATCTCATGATTTTTATTATCGCATTTTGCTATTTTTGAATTTTATAATATTCTGGAGTTAAAGAAAGACAAATTACGTCTTCCGCAGCAGCTACGGAGGACATTTTGGATGGACTGTTATTCCCGCTGGAGGATGATTAGCACCTTTAAGGCTTAAGAACACAAATTTTTTTTATATGTTTTCAAAACGAATAATACAACCTTTGCGTGCAACAGTGATATTACAATAATAAGTTTGACAATAATTATTCGTGTCACATCGTTTCTGAATGAGTCAATAATGATATTACATATTATAAGCCGTGATCGCTACAGTTCAAGCCTTGGCCACTGGCGCGCAGGGTGTTTCATCGTCTCCCCACCCAGCAGTTACACATAGCGAATACCCTTTTATTGCTTATAAAAATGCAAAAATTAACATTAACGGTAATTTTATTAGTTTGTACTAGGGGGAGGGTATGCCGTAAACCACAGCTATTTCTCATTACCGCAAAAAGTACAGTTATCAGGTACTTCAAATAAACCATCATCTTAACAGTAATACCTGTAGATACCTGATAATGATGATATACAGGTATACAATTCAATAATATGATGACCTAACACCTCTTCCAAATAATTCCCAAACTATAAGCTGCAATATATCACCCATAATATACATAAATTAATACATTATTTCAATCATTAAGATTTGAAATTGGTATACGAAAACGAGAGATTGATAGCCCAAACTACAACCTCATACAATTTATTTTATATTTACTTTAGTACCACATCTGCAATGTATGTTTTATATGACGCACATAAGCTACTGCTATATACCTCAAAAATTGTTTAAGTTGACAAGAAGTTATCCAATGTAAATTAATACTATAATGGTAATTTTCCTCTACTGTAGTAAATCACGACCATTTTTCGTTATCATTCAAAGGTCCGATTATCAGGTACTCGATTGCCAGATTACCTTAACAATAGGACCTGTAGCAACATAATGATAAGCTCTTTGAAAGACTCTAACCATTGAATACACTTACTACAAGAAGAACTTAACACTCCTAAAACCTCTAATATATAAAATCAGGAAGGGCGATTGCTCCCTGCTCCTGTTGATCAGCGCCTTCGCGAAGCCCATATATATAATTTAAATGATGTTACTTAGTTTTATGATATGTGAAAAACTTAATTTTGATGAAATGGTAGATGCGATACGCACAAATTTTCGCCTGAATTTTACATCAGCTATACCAATAATGTTTGCCTACAACGTACCACATACCAAAACATCGCATGGATGCGTTTCAAAAGGCCGAATTCGTTTAAAAATTCTACTTTAAGCATACATGCCAGCAAACGCATAGCAAATTTCAAGAAATCAGTCTCAGATTCGTAAACTGCTAAATAAAGTTCTGTGACAATTTTTCGTGCGATATTGGGAAATACGAGAAAATGAAACAGACAAAAAAATTAAAAATAAATCGATGCTTTCAAAAATTCGGCCGAATAGATAGCTTTGCTTGTATTACGGAAAATTTGAAGGAATACATCTTCCAATCCTTTGACATGACGTTTAGGTTGAAATTTGTAGATTTACAAGATCAAACGACTTACCTGTAAGGAAGATCGATCGGAATTATCCGAGCATCTCCGCCGTCCCTCATTACACTTTGTAGTATACAACTTTTTCCCAATCGGTACAATTTTTAAAGAAGTTATCTAAAAACATGGTGATTCAGCCGACCCTGGCTAGCCGCTCATGCGTCATTACAATTTTGGTTCGTGAAATTTTTGATTACATTGCATTGGGGGTGATAGGGAGAAGGTAAATACTGGGTGGGTTTGTAATGAGGGACGGCGGAGATGCTCGGATAATTCCGATCGATCTTCCTTACAGGTAAGTCGATTGATCTTGTAATTATCCTTCGCATCTCCGCCGTCCCTCATTACACTTTGTAGATGTTTAAAGTATTGGCGATGTAATCTACATTAACTGAAAATTGCGATTTTTCTGTAGTCCTAGATTTGTAAGGCCCTTTTTATAAACTAAAATTCAAATTAATAACCATTAGCTTTAATAACACACATTATAAAGGTACATATATCATGTTTAACGCTTAACTGATATTAACCTTTAACTTATTTTTAATACTATACCAATATTCTTATGTAATATGATAACAAGTTGGTAAGTAAGTTATAATTGTAGCTTAATATTTATATGATTCCTTAGAAATTATGGTTCAATAAACAAGATGCCAATCCAGTGGGATTACCTACGCCAAGTTTTTATAGAATTTTGAGAATACTTTTGATTTTTCTGTCGAGCCAGCTGTCTTCTGAATGGTTTGTAATGTAACTCCTATTCTTTGAGCTGCTGAAGTTGCCCCGTGTCGCGTGCTGTGTGCCCCAAAGATTTCCGTGTTTACACTGCTGGCTTTTAGTATTAACTTGACCCATCTGCTAATGGTTTGACTGCTGTCTGGGTGATAGGGCTTTTTGTAAGTGAGTATTACATTTTCTTTGGTTTTGCTACTTGTGGTATCGATTGCATCTGCAAATGCAACGATCTATTAGCATATTTACAGTATCTATGAATGCCGTAATTTCTGTTTTTGAACAAAAAAATAGGTATGTTCACTAGCTGCAACTGCAATTGCAGACAGTGGAGGGTACGATCGATTGTATCTGCTAATACAACGAACTATTCACCTTTTATTGACTGGTAGCACCCTTTTTCCTTTTGTGCGTTCTATGTAAGTCTCTAATAGTGTGGCTATACATAGTTCAGGTTGATTAATACAATAAGGTAATATGAAACTAGGTTGAAGCCTGTTTAAGCCACTTGCTTTTATTTTATCCGGGAATCTGATTTCAATTATGTATTCATATT
>MU182684.1:73173-84778 GCA_016904865.1 Pissodes strobi
TCTAATTGCTTGAAATCTCATTGAAAACCATTTGAATCTGAAAAAAATCGAAGCTTTCAAGAATAATTCGGCAATTTTACGAGTCGGAACAAATAGCTGTGCATGTATTATGGCAAATTTGAAGGAAAGCATCTTCCAATACTTTGTCAGGTTTAGGTTGAAATTTGTAGATTTATACATTTAACTGATTGAAATCTCATTGAAAACGGTTTGAATTAAAATGGGTCATGATCGGAAATTGTGAACATTTTTTGGTGACTAGAGTCAGTTTCTTGTGAATTTTACAGGGGATTTTAAGGTAAAATGTTATTCTTAGCCGTCAAAACGCTTTTAAGATGGGAAAATTGGCCAGGATTGGAGAATATGCACACTTTTCAAGCGATAACTACGATTTTATGGGAGATTTTGAGGCTTTAAAGATCAAAGTTGTGGCAAGTAATTTCAAAATACTTGTATTTCATGATATCAATCTTGCATTCCTGAAGTTTTCACTTCTGTCGTGTGGTTTAATAGGGTTGCCAACTTGAAAGAGAGGTAAAGGATCAGGACGAAAGCGCTGCCCGTAGGCAAGTTCCCTTAGGCGAAGAAGTTTTGGGCTAATTTAGATAATTTTCGAAAAGTTTTATGAAAGAAAAGAATGAGTAAAAACAAAACTTATTAGAAAGTATTTACAACAAAAAAGGTATTTAAATGGAACACTAATTAACATGTTCGCTGCGTATGACGCAAATTGGCGTCATCAGACTCCAACACTATGTGCGGATGACGCCTTATGGCGCGCCAGTATTATTGTCACTCCACTCACTCCAAGCGTTGATATTCAGTCCGCACTGGGCGAAGGTGGTTGTGTTGCGTGACGCACATTGTGATAGCTCTGTTGCACGTGTTTTCGAGGTCGTTCATAGTTTCGGAAGTTTTTGGATCTTTTATGATGACGTATGAGCCATTAGGCGTTTAAATCTGATTTTTTCCATTAGTTATTATTTTCCATTTTTTTGCAAAAAAATACATTTTTAAACATCTACAGCCCCAAAATCCTTAGTTAAAAAAAAAACAGATTCCGCACAGACGTAAAGGTCTAATCTATTACGCAGCGAACGTGTTTTAATTCTTATAATTTAATTACTTATAAAATTTTCAAATTAATATTAAATTAAACAAAAAATACTTACAAAAAAACAAAGTGTTTTCTAAAAATTTTCAAACATAAACTCTCAACTTTTAACTAAAAAATAAATCGTACCTAAGAGTTTAAATATATAAAGCCTTTGCTTTTTATTTAAATTTATACTTTTTTGCCAGCTCATGATTTTTTTATCGGATTTCGATGTTTTTTTTATTTTAAAATATTATGGTGTTAAAGATAGACGAATTGCGTCCTCCTCAATAGCTGTGTTTTCAAAATTAATAATACAACATTTGCCGGCTCTCATGTTTCATCAATGATACTGTGATCGTTAAAGTTCAAAGCTTTGGCACTGGTGCCCACGATAGTTCACCGCTGCCCTTCTCAGCAGTTGAACATAGCTAATATAATTTTATTGCTTACAAATATGCAAAAATTTTTCAATTTAGCCTTAACGGTAATTTTATTACTTTTTACTTGGGGGAGGGTATGCTGTAAACCACAGCTATTTTTCATTGTCTCAAAAAGTACGGCTATCAGGTGCTTCCAATAAATCATCTTTAATAGTAGTACCTGTATATACCTAATAATGATGCTATTTTTAAAATAACTTTAAGCATTGAAAATATCTAATCAGCACGAAGGAATTTCTTGTTCAATATGCAGTATAATCTATAAAGCAAGAAGTTGGCAGTCCACCATAATCCTTAATGACTTTGAATATCACTAACAGTAAATATGACAAAATCTCCGCATTTAGTAATTTTTAACTGCCCGAATATTTGTTTTTACATCGTATACAAATAAAACTAATATTAAATTCATCATGTTTAAAAAATGCTGGGATGTTCATTTTAAGATAATTAATTTTTAGTCAAACATGCGACAAGAATAGCTGTAATATTATTAATCAGCATAATAACTTCAAGTATGTAAAAGCACGTGCTTTTTACTGTTCTACTATTCTGAACGATTTAATTGTATTTCGTTACCCTAACTTGCACACTTTGTAGCTCCACAATTAAAAAAAAAATGTGCTTTTCGCCATCTGTTAGCAAGATTTGGAACCTACCATTCCTTAAAACTTCGTATTTTTAAATAAATTTTACTCCAACCCGAACCCAGACGATAAACTCACAGAAAACCTTGCAATTCCGTTTTGGTTTATATCATATCAACGTGTATGATTTTTAATTGTAAGCATTCGTATCATAGCATATTATGTAGAAGTATCTAGTAGTTAAGTTTTTGTAAGTAAATTCTTTTAAAATAAATACGTTTACAATAAGTATTTTGTAGTACAAAAGTGAAGTAGTAAAGTGTTTTTTGTCCATTTTGTGCTAAAATATATGTTGCCTATTACGCTTTGTATCAACTATTCAAAATGTTTTGAAACAATACATCAAAAGACCTTTGTAGGGCAAGAGATAGGAAAGAAGAAGGAAAATCAAGACGACAGTTGAGCTCTTGCTATTATTGAATAAAAAAAGAAGAAAAGCTATTTGTACCCATGTAGGAAAATGTCCCTGAATACTGTAAATGTAGGGAAATGGACAGTGGCTTGTTGAAAAAAATAGTATAGAGAAAACATTGAGAAAATAAGTTGAAGAAAAATTTGGGGGGGGGGGGGGGGGGGGGTGCGTAGCATAATTTTTCAATGGATTAGCCAAAATAGAAATGGACAACTGCAAGCCATGATCAAACAATATATCTGAAATTTATCTGCCGTTCAAAAATGCATCTGTATATGGTGAACTCAAATCTGGTTCGTAGGACAAAACATTTCAGTAGTGTCAACGGCATCATTTTCAAATATATTAGATGATACGATTCTGAGCCTCTCTATGCCAAAAAAGGATGAGTGTTCGCAAGAAATACAGAACATTTGTACAATTAACCAGACAAAGAAAACTGAAGCGAGAATCGAAAGGCACAAGGACAAGGTTAACAAAACCAATAAAGTATACACAATGGGTTCTCTTGGCCTCAAGATCAAATTATGATCTAACGAAGCAAGCATTTTGCTTTATTTGAAACTAAAGTGTAAATATTTTTAGGGAAAATTTGAACAATCATGAACTGATCCAATCTAGATCCTTTTAGAGTAAAGTATCAAAGCCATTCTTTTTTCTTAATTTTGGCAAAGTAAATTACTTTTCCTCTATTAAGCCAGGAAAAAAAGTTAGTGACTCCACACTTAAGGATATTCCTGCCATTAAGTATACCCTATAACTAACAGTACCTTGCAGTTTATTTGCTATGAATATTTACTTACCTTGTACCCTCCAAGTTGTTATTAAATTAAGCAAACCATGCAACTCCATTAAATAATTAAAAAATAAGAAAGCAACAAAACATCAAAAGATCCTCGTAGGGTAAGAGGAATGAAGAAGAAAAATCAAGACGACAGTTGAGCTTCTATTATTTTTTAAAGAAGAGGGAAGAAAATCTATGTGTATGTAAGAAAATTTTGGCGAAAAAGTTCTTCTACAGTTTCAATAGAGTAGTATAGACAAGTTGTTTAAGGTGACCCCAGAATAAAACTCCAAAGGATTAAGGTCCTCCCTCACTCTGCAGCAGTTAAAAATTATTTGGATCAACAATATCCTGATCATTGGATTGGTAGAGGTGGACCTCACCCATGGCCACTACGTTCGCCGGACCATTGAAACTGTAGAAGAACTTCAACTGCGCATTATTAATACGGTTTTAATACGATTGCGCCAGCACCGAGATTTTCTGATGCGTAAGAGACCATTTAACACGTCGAATAGATGGGTGTTTACTGGCTCATGGAGGACATTTTCAACAATTTATTTGACTTCACGCGTGGTTGCATTATTCAGAGCATTTAGGTGCTATAATTTTTTAAATAAATTCCTGTGACGTGAACAATAGAATTATTTTTTACTCAAAAACCGTAAGAGATAGAGACAAATGCAAGAAACTTAATTTGCTTAAGACTAAATTTTTTATCTAATAAAATAGGAAACTTCAAAGTTGGACCTCTTCGGTCCTGGTCCTATGGTGTAGAAATTACTAACTCTTCAAGCAGCAAATCTGTCTTAACTATTTGACACCCTGTACTAGTCCCTGTCCCTGTAGTCTTTACACCCTGTACATAAGACAAACATTTGTCGCATTTGACAATGGGAACAGCTTTGTTCCTCGAAGCGTCAGTATTTTCAAGCCTTTTAAGTTTTTCAGCTTCATTAGGATCATTTAATTTGCACTGGTTCAATTCACATAATAGAATCAAGACCAAGAAGATTTGGATGGAGAAAAAAGTGAAAAATTTATCTCAAAGACATACCATATTTAGAACACCATAATGCACATTTGGTATAATGCACATTTTGGTAATTAACCCAAATAATTTTTCATTTTTTCATAATCAGCAAGGTCTATATATTAATTGAATACTGAAACGGTAATTTTCGGTACTCGAGAAAAGAAGAGAGTTCGTTTTGCATTATCTTAAAAGGCCCGGTTAACAGCTACTTCAAATATGCCAATCATCTTAACAATAGGACCTGTAAGTACAAAATGCTAGATCCTTTGAAAGATTTTGAACATTGATAATATTCATAGAAGAGGAACTTAACACTCCATAATCCTTGACCCGTTTAAATATTACTAGAATAAATATAATAAAATGTCAGCATTTGAGTGTTATTTGGGGATCACAATTTTATTTGCCTATAGAAAGCTTTATATACAAAATAGCTAGCTCTCTTGAATGACTCATTAATTTCGATTGAAATAATATGTTGGGTACTGAGAATAAGTGCATTATGTTTGCAAAAATCCTGGGATGTTTAATTTAAAAACAACTAACTTTCAGCGACGAAAAAAGCAATAAGAAGGAGAAGAGTGTTATAAATTCTGACGAGTATGAAGAACTACCCGCAGACGCCCAAGAAAGAGTCAGGCATTTCGAACAAAGGCACATTCAGCCTAGATGTGACGTACCAACCTCACCAGGTGAGATGGCAAACATCATAAAGAGGCTGAACGTCAGAAAAGCACCAGGTGCTGGCAAAATCAGCAACTTGATGCTCAAGAAGCTTCCCAAAAAAGGAATCAGAGCCACGGCTAATATCATCAATGCGATGATGTGACTTGGCGCCACTTTCCTGGCAGGTGGAAGGTGGCTGAGGTGATCGTAATACCTAAACCAGGTAAAGATGAGACCTATCCAGAAAATTACAGACCTATCAACCACCTCTCGGCTGTGAGCAAGGCGGCTGAGCGAGTGATCCTGAGAAGACTCAACGACAAATTTAACGAACTCGACACAATCCCCTGTTTCCAATACGGATTCAGGAAGAGACACTCATCGGAGTTACTACTACGAAAAGTCGTAAAGTCTATAACAAAAGGCTTTAACCACGGCCAATCGACAGGGGCAATCGTTCTAGACGTAGAAAGAGCCTTTGACAGAGTATGGCATCAGGGGCTATACTATGAGATGATAGTAGGAGGCTACTCTGACCAGATCATTAAGATCATAAGGAGGCAGCTACCTAACAGACAGAAGAATTCATGTGAAAATTAAAGGCAAAACATCCAGGCTCAGGACGCTTGAGGCAGGAGTACCGTAGGGCTTAGCCCTTGGACCGTCCCTGTACTCAATATTCAAGTTCCAATTCAAATTCAAAAATGCTTTATTGTCCAAAGAACTAATCTCATTGACAAAGCTATATGAAATATCAAAAAAAAAACAACAAACAAAAATACATTAAAATAGTAAAATGTCATACAATTTACATCATAGTCAAAAAATTAACTAGAGAAGAAAATCATTACAACAGTTAACTGTAGAAACAACATGAATGGTTCACTGAAATGCGCAGCATATACTAACTCAAATCAAACTAAATCAAAATAAGCTTTATCAAAAAAAAAACAGTTGTTCTCATTGAGTAAACATAAGACTCAAATTCAACCCTGCAATAATTAAAAAACATTAAAAAACAACAATCAAAAATGCAAAACAAACTGTTGACAGTTGCAACACTAAGCAGAACACCTCCATACAAACCAGCCAGAATACAAAAACCGCTCACTTCACAATTACAAGACATCGTTGGAAAACTAGTCCAAGCAATAATAAGCCTTATTTATTAAAATGTTCCTCACAAACTAGTTAAACTGCCTATCACTCCCTATATTTTTACATTCCAGAGGCAAGCGATTGTACATCTTTACACCCTCGTATATAATTGAGTGTTTTGTAAGGGTGCACTTAGGAATGCACAATATTCTCACTATAATACCTTGTCACGTATGCATTTGTATTCGAGTCATTATAACCCTTGTACTTTTTCCGGATCAACTCAACTGTCATAAGGATAAAAATATAAGTTAATGTAAGAATTCCCTCCCTAATAAATAGCGGTCTACAGTGATCTCTGGAGCCAGCTCCGCATAACCATCTCACAGCCCGCTTCTGTAATACAAAAACAGACTGTATTACATGCAGCGAAGCCCCAAAATTGAATGCCATATCTCAAATATGGGACTCTACCAGGGCAAAGTATATATTTCTAGCCGTTTTCATTTCAAGTTCATTGCGAACCAATCTAATGGCATAGCAGGCCGAGGCTAATTTTTTTCTCAACATAAAAATATGCGTATCAAATTTTAATTTAGAGTCAATGAAAACTAACAAAAATTTAGCGTAGTCTTTATTTTCTACATGTTCCTCCTTTAGTGAGAGATTTGAAGCAGCTTCCCTAAATGTTATAAGATTAGTTTTGCCTATGTTAAAAGTAAGCCTGTTTGCGTCACACCATTTCTTTACAATTCACACATCATATACCATCATTTGACGATACAATGATATAATTTGCCCACAACGACACAAGGAGGATAAGACGACGTCACAAACTGAATGATAAATTAGAAGGTCAAGTTTAAGGAGAGCAAAACGCAGGCCATAATCCTCCAGAGGAGGAGAAAGGCTGCCGGGCAGCACATTCGGATAAACAACACCGACGTACCTTGGAATGACAAAGTCAAGTACTTTGGAGTGCAACTGCATCGTGGCTTGACATGGAAAAGGCAATTTCAAACGGCATGCTAAATTCCATTATTGGAAGACATAGCCAAATGTCACTGAAGACTAACCTCACTATGATAAAGACGATAGCTAGGCCTCAACTGACACATGGTTCAGCGGCCTAATGATACGCAACGAAAACCAGCATGAAATTGCTAACAGGAACGCAGAACAAGTCAGTCAGGAGGGCAGCTGGCGCACCTTGGTTCGTCAGACATGCCGACCTACAGGCTGACCTACAGTGGCAACCACTAGAGGACTTTATAGTCGAAAAGGCTAGGTGCGTATTCCATGGCGATGAAGAACTAAGGCAAGCAGTAGATTATAATCCAGACGACCCAGGAAAACGCAGATGGGCTAAACACAAAAGACCTAAGAGTCTAATTGTGTGATCGTACAAGAGACGTCCAATGCCAACAAGCACAGTGCAGGAGTGGAGTAAGATCCAATCCTGCTTCTTACATTTCAACTAAGACGACACAACAAACTACGCGAGGCGTGATCTTAGTAATCACATTAGGAAGACCAGGACTTAATAGGGGCCAATCCCGGAAGTCCTCCTTTCCGCCCGCAGTAGAGGCCCCTATGGGGTCAAAGCACAGGTCCGAACACTGCTGAGATTTTAGTGGGTATGCCAGTGGTGATTCCCACACTACGTTCAGGGTGTATGCGTAAAAGAGCATTTTCTCAGAATACACAAAAAAGTTTTATTAATAAACATTTATATTACTCCATAATTTCTTAATCATCTCCTGATGATGCTAACATGGTTAGCGAAACGCGCGTCGAGTGCAAAAATTCTGTTTCGGTATTGTGGATAAAGCTCTGTTTTAGTTCATGTTGCCGAAGGTTCCAAACCCCAACATAGTTAATAATTTCAAATATTAAAACTACGAACCAATTGACAAAAAATGATCTTTATATTTTGCTACAGAAAGGCAGAGATTTTTCAAATTAGCCTTAACCGTAATTTTAATACTTGCTACTTGGGGTAGGGAATGCTGTAAATCACAGCCATTTTTCATTATCTCAAAAGGTCTGGTTATCAGGTCATTCCGATAAACCATTACCTTAACAATAGAAGCGAATAATGATGGTACCTTTAAAATATTCAGTCAGCAACAGGTATTCCTTGTTTGAAATATAATCTATGAAGCCAGAACTTAGCAATCCACCACAGTCCTTTTAAAGCGTTTAAATATCACTAATAGTAAATATAACATAACCTCCCCGGTTTGGTGGTACTTAGAAATCAAAATTTATTTATTTCTTAGTAATACTGTTCTAATTGCCTGGATGCTTGTTTTTACATCATAGGCCGAAACCTACGCTTAAAGTGATAAATATTATTATATATTTCTAAGATTTATGGTTAGACCTGTCAGCAAATAAACATTGCACTTTCTCACGTATAGCCGCCATATTGAGGCTTTGGATATTAAATTATTGCGTGGATCATTTTCAATCAACCACTAAAGGTTGGCTTCACAAAATAATAACATATTAATTTCGATTTAAATAAGTTAGAGAAGTACTAAGAACAAGTTCATCAGGTTTACAAAAATTCTGGGACATTTATATTAAGATAATTAATTTTTAGCGATCAAAAAAGCTATAAGAAAAACAGTAGCCTTATTAATTCAGCATTTATACTTTTCAATAATTTCAAATATGTAAACCATCAACTTGTTATCAGCATTACAGTGCTGTTTTAAGAAAACAAAATTACGCCTTTCTACCTTTTCAGTATTTTATTGAAAATGCTGTGCACTTAAATTTGCATCACTTTGAATCTTCTCAGATGTTTTTGCATAATTTTCTTTTAGGAAATGATAACACGTAACACGCCTCAATGCCCTCAGCATTATTAGTATTCTCTATTTGGTTATGATTAATCCCATTATCTAAATAATCGTTTACACACTTTGTATCCATGAAAATAAGTTGGATATTTCTAAGGCATTTGACAGAGTTTCGCATGACGGATTGCTCAACAAACTGCCGTCCCTCGGACTGCCAGCGTCTCTCTGCAGCTGGCTTGCCAGTTTCCTTAAGAACCGCTGACTGCACGTTGCAGTTGATGGACATATCTCAGACACAGCAGCAGATTATCTAAATCTGGAGAAATTTCGAACTTGGGGTGACAGAAATTTGGTCCAGTTCAATACAGCAAAAACCCATACGGCGGACCCTGAAATCATTATGGCAGGTTCGACTATTCCTTCATCCTCGTGAATCGAACTACTGAATCTCTCGATCAACAGCAATATGTCCTGGCATGACCACGTTGCTAACATCGCAAAATCAGCCTCGTAGAAGCTTGGTGCGCTATTTCGCAATAAAAAACTATATACACCGCTGCAAATCTGGAGTTACACACGAAAGCATAACCACAAGCTACTGGATTCCACCAACATCGTATTGAAATTTCAAAGTTGGTCTTGGTTTAGGGTGTAAATTAGACAAGTGGTAATTAGGTGACCCTAACGAAGCTGAAAACTCTAAAAAACTTGCAAATACTTGACGTTTCGAGGAGCCAACATGTTTCTGTTGTCAAAATATCTAATATTACTCAAACTTTCACAACATTACACCATGTATCTATATAAGATAAACCTTTGCCTCTTTTGACAACGGGAACAGATTTGCTCCTCGAAACGCAAAGGATTTTCACCTTTTTAGGTTTTGCAGCTTCGTTAGTCACTTAATTAGCACCTGTGTTATTTACACTCTGGAACCAGGTGAAGAGGTGTTAATAAGATGTTAATAAGATTTTAAAAATGCAATTATAAAATGTGTATAGCTTACCCTAATGTGGAATTTTTGTACCTAACCCACACTAACTCAAACTATTTTGCATTTTCTCAAAACTTGTTTAAATCAACAAGAAGATACAGTTATTACATTTTCTCCTGAAGGTATTAAATATGACTGGAATGAATAAATGAATTGGTTAGGAAGAAGTTTGGTTCCTTAAAATAGGATAATTCGATGAAGTTCTTGGAAGTGCATTTAAACTTAAACTTGGAGCGCTTATTAGCAAACTATCATCTGAGAATTTTGCTTTAGTACAGCTCAGAGGTATGGTCAGTGTAGAGACTCTAAAAGACTTTCTAGTTTGGTTGTAATAATTCTATATTAAGTTACGGACTTCTCTGCTGGGGTAGTTTTTCTGGAACCATGTTTTTCTCTCGCAAAAGAGAATAGTAAGAACTATGTTTAAATTTTTAACTCTCTTTGTAATCTTGTAACTCGTATGTTCTACAGGCTATGTCATATAAAGAAAAGTAAAACCCAATATCTTTCCTCTGGAGATATCTACCTCTCATAATACTCGCTCAGATAAACTATTGTCTGTTCTCAGAGTACGGTTGTCGCAAACTCAAAAGGGTATGGCATTTAAATTCTGTAATCATTAGCCTGTTAATATAAGAAACGTGAAACCTTTTAATCAATTTAAAAATACTGTGAAAAAATTTTTACTAATGGAATGTTGCTATTCATTCGGTGAATTCTCCAGCTTATATATTAAATTAAACGGTTTATCATGTACATGCTTCTGTTGTATATGCATGTTTGTTATTCTATCCTTTTTTGTAACTTGACATTTTCCAACATGTCTGTACTAGAAATTGATGGAAAATAAATATAATACAAATTAGTTCCTTCCCTACCTACAAGAAGATAGTCCATTTTTCATTTACTTAAAAGGTCCTGTTAACAGATACTTCAATACGAAATCATCTTTCACAATGGAACCTGTAGGTACATAATGATAAATCCTTTAAACTTTGACAATTTTCAATAAAAGAGATCTTGGAAAAAAAAAGGAAAAAAAATTGCCGTATATTGATCTAATAATGCAATAATTATAAAGTATAGATAGATTACCTCAATTATCCATATAATGGGAATTTTTGTAACTTACCTAAACTAACCTAAACTACCTTGCATTATCTCAAAATTTGTTTAAATAAACAATAAGTTAAAGGGAAGAAAATAGCTCATGTTTTATTATTTTACCTCAATATGAATTCATATTTAACAATAGAATTTGTAGGTACATAATGATAAATCCTTTGAAAGACATTAAACATTGAAAATATTCAATAAAAGAGATCTTAAAAATAAAAGGGTAAAAAGTTTGTCTGATATTGATCTAAAAATGCAATTATAACATATAGACAGATCACCATAATTATCCGTATAATGGTCATTTTTCTAACTAACCCGGCCGAACTAACCTAAACTACTTTGAATTATCTTAAGATTTGTTTAAATCAACAAGAAATTATAGGAAAGGAAACAGCACATGTTCCATTATTTTAAAAGGTCCGGTACCTCAATATGGAATCAATTTTAACAGTTGAACCTGTAAGTACATAATCATAAATCCTTTGAAAGACTTTGAGCAT
>MU182684.1:84788-144976 GCA_016904865.1 Pissodes strobi
TATTTAAATCAACAAGAAATTATAGGAAAGAAAACGGCCCATGTTTCATTATTTTAAAAGGTCCGGTTAACAGGTACTTCAACATAGAATCATCTTTAACAATAGAACCTGTAACCTAAGTACATAATCATAAATTCCTTGACAGACTTTGAGCATTGAAAATATTCAATAAAAGAAAGCTTAAAAAGAAAAAGGTAAAAAATGTGTCTCTTATAATGATCTAAAAATGCAATTACATTTTTTTTTAAATCAACAAGAAGTTATAAGAAAGAAAATGTCCCATGTTTAATTTGTTTTGAATGGTCCGGTTAACAGGTACTTCAAACATACAGTCGTTGTAACAATAGGGCCTGTAGGTATATAATGATAGATCCTCTAAAATACTCTAATCATTGATATTATTTAATAAAGAAGAACTTAACACTTCATAATTCCTAGGACATCTAAATATTAATAAATGTAACATCTCCGCCTTTGGGTGTTATTTGGGAATAACAATATTACTTACTTTTTAACAAAACTTCTTGAATATTAATTTCCAGCTTATAGTAGCTATATTGACAGCTTTCTTGATTACCTTATTAATTTCGATTGAAATAATGTTTTCAAAAATTCTGGGTCATGTTTAATTTAAAAACAACAAGGACCAAAAAATGCAATAAAAAGGAGAGTGCTATTATAAATTAATATTTATATTAGTTGATGATTTCAAATAAGTATGCAAACTACGAACTAATTACCAAAGAGATCCTATATATTGTGTTACAAAAATGCCGAGATTTTTCAAATTAGCATGAAGGGTAGTAGTTGAAACTTGGGGGAGGGTGCACTGTAAATCACAGCCATTCTTCATTATCTCAGAAGTCCGGTTATCAGGTGCTTCCGATCATCTTAACAATAGTATCTAATAATTGTTGCGCTTTTGAAATATTTCTCTGTAAGTAATATTCAATGAGCAAGAAGGTATTTCTTGTTTAAAGTATAATCCATGAAGTAAGAACTTAGCAGGCTGCCATAATCCCTGGGAAGTTTGAATGTAGCGAACCGTAAATATAACAGTCTCCGTATTTTGGTGATATAATTAGAAATCACAATTTATTTATTTATTAATAATACATTTATAATTACGTTAACACTGGTATGCAATTATTATACATATTATTATATATATTTTTGTGCAAAATATTTAAGCTAACTCTTCTCCCTCGTGAAGATTTATGGCTAAACCTCTTCCCAAATAAAATTTTCCATTTCTCACCTATAGCAGCTGCAATTTAGATATTAAACAATAGGTTGGTGTCACCAAATAAATACCTTGCTTTTTAGGTACTAAAATAAGTTCATCATGGTTAAAAAAATTGTGGGATGATTATTTTTGGATACTTAATTTTATAAAAAAGCCATAAAGTTTATATTTCTCGATAATTCCAAATATGTAAACCACCAACTAACAAGCAAGAGATATCCTCTACTTTGTTATAAAGATGCAGAAATATGCTATATTTTCCACAATATAGCGTTGTTTTAAGAATAAAAAATTTGCGCTTTTCTACCTAAACGTTATTTTATTCAAGACGTTATGAGCCAATTTAAATTATAGTTGCTAAAATTGTTCTTGAGGTCATAGTTCCCAAATATTTTCACATAAATTCCTTTTTTGGTAAAACGGTCACACGCTTCAGTGCTCTCAGCATTACTACTATGCATTATTTAGTTATGGCTTATCCCATTGTTTCAATAGACAGAAAAATGTTTTTTATATTATATTGATTTAAAAATGTCATTCTAAAATATTTACAGATCACCCCAATCATCAGCTTAATGGGCATTTTTGAAAAAAAAAATTCCTACATTCTTATTATGGCCTGAACTGTATTTTTAAATCACATAATAATTTATAAGCAATTATTTGAAATATTCATGACTTTGCATGGGAGACAACTCATTTCCAATAAAAATATAAAATGTCTTATGGAACATCAGAAGATTATCTTTATTACTTATCATCAGCATTTATATAAATTCCATTTTTAAAGAATATCAAAAAGATAAGCCATGCACCGATAAACATAAAAGGCATCAGATATATTGATTTAAAAATCCAGAAGCAAAACTGGAAAAAAAAATAAAAAAAGAAAAGGTAATCCTTTGCTCCTATACATATATTCACATAAATACATACATAAGATGAAGAATAAATAAATAATCTATAGAATTTATGTACTATTGTATATCGAGGCTCCTCCTTCTGCTATTGGCCGAGCCGGAGTCTCCCACCTTATTCAAGCCCCGGATTTTTCCCCTTCCCTTAAAATTTTAGCCGCCGAAGAAGCGATGCAAAATGCTTGCTTGTTATATCGCTTAGAATCGTGGCGCCGGCAAGAGACCGCCGGACTTTACTTCACTCTATGTTTTGTTTTCATTCATGATTCTTTAGACACTACTACATTTGTGTGACGAACGTGATTCCATTGTTTACATATCATCGGCAAACATTTTATTTGTGGAGTTTTTAGGCAGGCGACTGATCGTTAACACTGTGCGCGGACTATTTTAATGCAGTGCTATTTTGATAGATGTATGCGTTGACTTGATTAGTGCTTTTGACTTTGATAAAACTGCGAATCTGGATTTGAAAAGTGATTCCGTTCGGAGGTGGGTCAACTCAACCCCATCTCCATTGGATACGACTCCAAAAAAGCCCCTGCTCACCAACAACAACAACACGATTGACTTTAGCCAGACCTTCTGGAACAATCACCTCAAATACCCTCAACATAACCAAGATATGCCAATGTTGCTTCAACAGCCGCCGAGTCACATGCTCTTGACAAGTCACGAAACAGATCAGCCCTTGGACTTCACAATGTCCAAGTTCAAAACGAAAACTACAGTGGCTTCACAGCTAAAGCAGTTCAACAGCAGTATGCATCAGATGATGCTGTTGCAGAACAATGGGATATATTTCAACAGGAGCAACAATAATAAAAGTTTTACCAGGGGTAGTTCACCTGTTTCAAGTAGTTCTGAGGAAGAGGGTGTAGGACCTCCGATGGAGAGTCCTAGGTCTAGTCCTGGAAGTCCTAGGGTGCGTCCTCTGAAGGAAGAAAGTAAGTTTTAGGTTAATAAACGAAAAGATAAATTATAAGAAAGATATCAGGATTAAACGTGGGAGGGAACACCTGTAACTCTATAAGTATCAGAAAAGACCAATGCCTTGCAATAACAAAATATAATTCTCGCACTAGACTGAATTTTTGTCCAAACTACCTGCAATTAAAAAGATATATTTTGAGCGTCTTATTTTGATTCAAGATGTTTTAAAGCTAAAGCCAGTAGTAAATATAACCGTGAGATCTTGACGAGATCAAGAATAGCTTTTTAAATATTCTTAATATTCCTATGCGTTTCATAATGCAGGCATTTGGGAAGCTGGTATATATTTAAAACAAGATGCATTTCTGGTAGTACGAAATAAGAACCTTTCTAAAAATTAACATTAAACGTATTATATACTTCCGATAAAATTGCCAAACCATGAAATTTAAGAACCATTTATATAGCCATATTTTGAGAAATAACGATGTATTTTACGCCAGCTATATTAAATCATTATGATAATTATTATGTTATTAACTGAAATAAGCACCCAGGCAGGTAAGGCAGTAACTGTATTAAGATGATTCTCTATTTCTAATGAACATATGTTGCCATAAACTTAATGATACTGATGTAATGAGAATGATTTGTCAGAAGATGGGATTTGATTACGTGGTGAACCGGTCATTAACAACGTAGACAAATACAGTCGAAGTAGTTTGCATGATTGCATTATTATTATAGCCCGTTAATAGGATTTATATTTTCCGTGACACAAACTTAATATTTTAAAGTAGATTTTTAACAAATTCAATCTATATTAAAGAATACAAATTTGGGGGGTAGGAAAGATTTTAATATGCCTTAAAAGCGCTTAATAAATTGACACACTTGAAGATCTATGACAATCAGTTTCAAATAGGTACTTAATTAAACATTTATTTAATTAATTCTAATATGTTTTACTAGTCTTTTCTTAATCTAAAATACACTGCCAGATAAAATATGTTCTTCCTTGAAAACTAAAATATTTATTTAAAGAATCACCTACCTAGGCCCTTCTTCTTCGAAATCCAAAAGCTACAAACTGAGGCTCGCAAGCCATTGTTAAGCAAATCGATCGGCTAAATACCTATAAAAAATTTGAATAGATTGATATATGCGTTTGGGTATGTGAGAACCTTTCAGTAAAAGGAATTTGAATATAGTTAAAGACCTAAAACGTGGATCCATCTGCTTTTTGCAAGGCAATATTCTACCTGCTCGTAGAAATTGAAAGACTCCGTTATTACAATGCACAAAACCACCTCGTACATGCAGGTGTGAAACGAAGATGCACACGACTGAAACGTGAGGGTGAACGATATTTTATGGGTGGATAGACCTTTTTTTGGCGATCGTATCGATGATCGACTGTATAGGAGCATTGGTCATTTTGTATCATGCCAGACTAAGGTATTTGTTGCTAAATAGTATAAGCAGAAATTGACATACGTATATCATTTCGGGGGTGCGTGGGAAGCTGCCATTAATTTGTAAAAAAGAAACAATTCTAATACTTGTCACCCTGTATAACGTGAAGATGTGAAAATTTAGAATGGCAATATCAACAAAAAAAAACAATACCATTTCCACTAAAACGCGAGGGAATAAAAATTAGGTATTTTGCGTACCACCCTCATCCACCCCTGAAGCACTATCCTCATCCACTTTAAAATCTTAAATTACACCTTCTGGAAAGCTTATCAAAAATCCTTTTCAGTGAGACCATAATTAATGAGATTTAAGGAAGAAATCTCGGATGAAATGAAGCAAAATTTTGAGAAAATATTTGAAAAATTTAGCAGGAAAAATTAGAAAATAATCATAGGGGATGAAAAAGGTTCTCAAGCCTAAACACTATTGTAGTGCTGAAATTCTCTTTTTTGGGCTATAACGCAAATACTTTTTTTCGTGCTCTTTTTCTTTGTAAAGTCTGCATTGCAGCAAAATTTGCATCCGTCTTGTAAATCAATTGACGTGTTTGCTGCTGCCATTACTTTTTCTGTATTTTTTTTCCGAGAAATTAATTTTAATTCCGAAATCGTATAGTCTATGGAAGAACGAGTAAAAATGATCCAGAGGATCTGTTAGAACAGTAATGAAAATACATAAATTTCACCGGTACAAAATTAACATTTTGCATCAACTTGGCGGCAATGATCCAGGCAGAAAAATTCAATTTTGTTAAACCATTACAGAAAGAATTACGGCAACACCCGAATTGATAAAATAATTTGCTTCAGTGATGAGTCTTGTTTTATCCTAAATGATCATATGAATAGGCTACATCTTTTTACAAAGGAGCCCAGTTATTATCCCCACAAAGTCAGTGTCTGGGCAGGAATACTGGGAGACAATAAATAGTACAGGTAATTTTTTTATTGAAGGAAATTTAACCGGCTAAGTATAAGGAAAGGCTCAACCAAACTATAGAGCCCGCGATTGTTCATGACTTAATCTAAATTTGAACGAAGATTTTCTACATTTCCAGTAAGATGGTGCACCCCACACTAAGTTGTGGTGGCGAGGGTGTGGTTGGATAAAATTATCCAAAATTGGTAATTGAGTAGCCGCCAAGACCATCTGACTTTACACGTTTGAACTTCGTTTTATGGGGTTACATTAGGTAAATCACTAGTTTACAAAACCCAGCCGGCTTCCCTGGAAGAATTCCGTTAGAGGATAATTGGTGCTTGTCGAAATGTTCCAAGAGACATTTTTCAGAAAGTTAAGGAGAAATTTGAAAAACGACTCAATATCCTGTTTAGAACAAAATGGTCTGCAAAATATTTCATTTTTATTCCCCCACGTTTTTGGAGAAAAGGTATTTGTGGTTTTTTGATATGCCATTCTAAGTTTTTCAATTGTCACCCTTTAGATATAGCCAAACTGGAGGTATTATTTTGGCGGTTTTATAAGTAAGTAAATAAATCTACAGTGAAACGAGTATTAGGAGTATTTTTTCAAAACGTATCTAATACACAGAAAATTTATTAACCGAAATATGTGTCAACTTATCAATAATGGTACCGAATCCCTAATCGAAACCAACAAACCTATATTCGATTGAATCTTTATATACCTACGTTTCTGTCATTAAAATCACGCAAATCTTTATTGATTATCATATATTTCTATCTTATTAGTAATACAATATTATAAGCATATCATGCTTTTGTTAGTTTTCATCTATGTCATTAGTACCATCTTCATGCAAGCAAAAAGAAAACAGCTCTTGCCCAAGTGAAGGAAAGTTCATTTTCGAAAATTGAACAGGGTCGCCATTTGGCGACAAATAACCACTTATATTTTGCACATTTTCAAAGATTTCGAGACTAAACGCATTCTAGAAAATTTCCCTTTTCATCTAGGCAACATGTAAGAAGCCTCATGATTTAATAGAATGATCTTTCTGCCGACCTACTAAAATGAAATTATATCAAAAATCGTTTATCCTTCTCGGTAGTAAAGCTATAAATCAAAAACTGGGACTATGCAAAACACCAACCTATAAATATTTTAATTTGTAGGAAGGCGTAACCTTGATATTATAACTCGATTCAAAAAAGAATTATGGTCTGGTTTTAATAATCATCTCAAAGATCTCGAGAGATAAATGGGTACTAAAGTGCATAAAATGGGATTGAATTAAGGGGATATGAATGTCGTCAGTTATGGTATTAAAATTACATAAATATTTTTACTTGGAATATTTATATAAATAGATAGTTTAAACAGCTTTAGATTACGAGCAAAATTCTTAGGTTCATGGCCTTCTTATTAAGTTTTATCCCAAGTTTGGTGTATTTCAACAATGCTCAGAGGCATGCTCATTAATCATTTTAATAATCGATAATGTCCAATTAAATACTAAAAAGAAATACAAAAAAATAAGTCGTCTTTGCCGCCCAATTACCGTGTCAAATCTGAATTATTGCATGTCACATTATAACCATATGCACCTGTTATGATATAAATGAAATATCGAAACAAAAAGAGTCCAGAAATGGAAACCACAAAGTCTACATGTGAAAAAAGCCGGTTTGCAGTAAATTATGATTTAAAAGTCTAATTTTCCCAAATTTACAAAATAACATGGCATATCTCAGTGGCCAAATTTTTTGCCCCCTCAAGATTTCAGTAGGCACCGTAATTAATAGGTACTTCCACAACCACCAAATTATGGTCCGTTATTAAACTACCGAAAGAGATTTGCCCAAATGCCTAAATGGCACAGAAATACTGTCAATAATCATTATTTTTATTTGTTTCTAGGAACAGGGTTTGTTAAAAAAAAACCATGCACAGGTTGAGCCCATTTCCTGTCCTTAAAAATGGGGATTTTAAGCCGCAAAATAACCTACTGGGAGATACCTACATGTTACCTACACCTGTGTGTATAATTAGCAAAGGGCCTTTTTTACGTTTTGGTACCTCATGGATAATGAAAATGATGATTGTCATTACGATTAATTTGATGCAGAAGCTCATGTTTTTATAACTTTCTGTTATAGATCTACGTTGTGTTGTATAATTTCATGATCGTAATCTGGTCGATTGTTTAAATCCTAAAAATGCATTTAGTAATTTAGAAATGAATAGATTTGTATCACAAAATGTTGCCAGAAAACAGTAAAATAAATAAAATTGATGGAACCTCAAAGATGAGACATATTGAGAAGGATATGTTCATTCAATGAGGATCTAAAATTGGTTTGGATACTGATGAATATTTGGGCAAAAATATAAAACATATCCCCAAAGAGGTCTTATTAGATCTAAGTGTGAACTTTAAGACACAAACTACAGAAATTGTGGCTCCATATCAAACACTGACGTTTCTTTGCTTTCTTGTTCTTATCGATTTCAAATGACCTTCTTCCTGAGAACGCTGGTGTTTAACATGATTTGCACTTTATCAGGTATGCTCTCCTAAAAGAGATATTAAACTCAGCCCATACTTCTTCATGACCTTCTTCAATCAAGGGCTTTCAATTTTACTTTAAACAAATCATCTTTGCTATCTTCAAATTGCTCAGCTTCCTCATGTTAATATCGCTGATATAAATTTAGGTTTCTTGGTTATTCCACTCAAAACTGAAAGAGTAGATATTGATAAGATTTATGACAGTCTTCTAATCTATCGTATATGAGATTATTTACAAGTAGTTTCAATTAACGCCCAGACGTCAACAAAGAACAATGGTAAACAAAAACAGGGAATAATATGTACAGGAAACAGGCTATGGTTGGTTAAAATCCTTTCTGAGGCAAAACGTTGCCTCTCTATGCTACCAGAGGCTTCTGGTAGCTTGTCCAAGTTTCATTTAAGTAATATGTACTCTGGACGATACTTTTTCTACAGCGATGGAATATATTATTGTGGTTTTTAATGATAAATCACATATCCTCTCAAGTTGCTTATGTTGATTAATATCCCTCTCTGTCTGCCGTAAATTATTGCTGGTAACGTTATTACTGTCAATCCAGGGTTAGTCATTTCATCACGTTTTAGGCCTTGGTCTGACGTAATAACAGGGTTAATCTCGAATAAATTTTGGACACGACCTTCTTCAATCGACTGCCTCAAATTTTACTTTAAATAATTCAACTTTGCTATCCTTAAATGCTCAGCTTTCCCAGGTTCCTTGATCATTCCACTCAGAACCGAGACAGTGGACATTGATGGAATTTCTAATCTATCGTATACGGAAATCTTCGATTTTTTTTACACGTGGTTTCAGTCAGCACCCAGAGGTGAATGTTAAAAATAAAACAGCCAAGAATATGTACACAAAATGGGCTATGGTTTATCAATCCCTTTTCTAAGGCAACAAGTTGCTTCAACTTCTCTATACTATCAGACATTTCTAGTAGCTTGTCCAAATTTCATTTGGGCAATGAGTACTTTAGACAATACTTATTCTACAGCGATTCTTGATTCATTTTGAAGTTCATTTTCGTCACTCTTCCTGGAATTTTGTTCTGTATGTCTCTTTCCATTCCTGATCAAACGAAGAAAAAAATTCCTTTTTTTTTCATATGTAATAAGTAAAAAAACACAAACCTGTAGAATTGGCTGGCTTTTCGTAAGCATTTTACGGTTTCTAACCATCATCATCATCATCGTCATCATCCTATAACACTTCAATGTGTGGCCTTTAGGGATAAATCACATATCATCTAGTTGCTAATGTTAATTACTACAATATCGTCTGTCTACTAGACATTATTGCTGATAACGTTATTACTTATCAAATTCAGGGTTTGTCATTTTGTTGCGTCTTGGGGTTCTGTACCGGGCGTAAAAGGGTCAACTTAGTATGGGTTTCAGAACACTCCAATAACCCGGGCAACGAGCAGGCCGATCGTCTGGCATGACCGGGTTCTGCAATACGTCCAATGGAACCTGAATTTGTAATAAGTGTGTCCTACAGTACGAACGCCGTAAATCTAAGGAACTAAATTAATGAGCTGGTCAAGCATCTATAGTGTCTATAGTAGTCCAGGAATAAGGCAGAATGGGCTTCCCTTGGGAGACTTAACGCCTGGTAAGATGAAGACTTTCATGGTCATGAAGAGGGTTATTTGAGGCTTATGACAGGGTTCCTCATAGGGCATTGGGATTTTGGGCCTGCTGCTGTGACTTTGCAAGCTGCGTGCTGTACCCGGAATATATAAGAATCATCCAACCGAGGAAGCTGCGTGCCTTTGCTAGTTAGGCAATCCTATCGGATCCAGGTTGGTGGCTTAGATCTCTTCCACGATCTACCGCCGGCATTGTGAAATTATTCATTCAATAGTCAAGACGATAATGTTGTATAGATTATCTTTTTTTATGGCAGTGGCACACACACTAAACGGAGATCCTATGGCATTCGACGAGCGGTGCGTGTGCAAAGATGTTGATTGACACTTGACAGGGTTCTTAAACAGGTGTCGGTTGTCATTAGGGAGAAACAGATGTCCTGGGAGTGAGGTCCATAGTGATGCAGTGCGCCAGACAAAGGAGTCCTTGTAAAGCGACGTTCTAGGTGTTTCCAGTTGTACGACGAGCGGGTGCGTCTGTCGTGACTGTCTGACAGGCGCTGCTGGGGCGCGGGATGATGCGAGCCAAATCCTAGGAATATCTGCCGTGAAAATATTTGTAAAACAGGAAAATCTCGGCCACATGTCTGCGGTATTCCAGACTATCCAGTTTCCGGGTCAACTCCGGGTCGCCGACGATATGCACAGCTCTCTTCTGAATGGAATCCAGCAGCTTTAGGGTGTTCTTAGGTGCAATACTCTAGATGTGTGAGCAATACTCTAAGCACCGTCTTATTTGCGTTTTGTAGAGCAAGAGTAGCTGCTGCGGTGTATATTGTTTTGAGGTTGACTTTGCGATGCTAGCAACGTGGTCATGCCAGGACATATTGCTGTTGTTTGAGACACCCAGTAGTCCAATTGACGAGGATGAAGGAATGGTCGATTCTGCCATAATAGCTTTCTTGTTAAACGTGGCTGCTTGGGTTTTTGCAGCATTAAATTGGACCAAATTCCTGTCGCCCCACTTTCTCCAGATCTTGTTAATTGTTATAATCTGCTCGTGCTGCAGTGATAAGTCTCAGTCGTTGGTAAAGGTTTTTCTGATCTAAATTGGGAGACAAGGGTACTGTCATCTGCAAAACTGTAAACATGATTATTGCTCGGATTATTGGTTTCGGTTAGCAGGTCATTGATATTGATGAGAAACAGAGTTGAAAGTATTGAGCCCTGAGACACTCCCGCATTTATGGTGAATGTGTCTGAGATGTGTCCATCAATTGCAACGTGCAGAGATCGGTTCTTAAGGAAGCTGGCAAGCCAGTCGCAGAAAGGCGGTGGGAATCCGAAAGGCGGCAGTTTGTTGAGAACATACTATTGTGGTTTTTAGTGATTAACCACGTATTTTCAAGTTGCTAAGATTAATTGCTACAATATCACATATATGCCGTAAATTATTGCCGTTAACGTCATTACTATCAATTCCAAATAAGTTTTCGATTTCTATGTTTCGAAACATGTTCTTCTAAAAACATATGTTGAGGAAAACTGGAAGAGAACTGAAAGTAATCTCAACAGCTTTGATATGATTATTGAAAACCGCCTTTAACTCATTTTTGAATCACTTAATCATATTCAATTGTAAAATGTGAACCTAATTATTATTTACAATTTTAATAACCATAAGTTATATTGCCATAAGTCAAGTAGTTTCATTCGATTTCCATTTTTTTTTGTTCTGAAGTATTTTTTTTAAATAAATCTCTAGCTATTTTTCATTGTATATGATCGGGAATTAACTAAGAAAAAGAAAATAATTCTCCCGATGACTTAAGTCTGGTTATCTTGGAGGACGTTCTTCTCTATCGCACACAATAAAAATTATTGGTTATTTCGAGGATTATTTGTAACTCATTTTGCAACCATTGTTACAATATTCTAATCTGGCGTTTATGCTACAGATTTGGGCTATTCATGCACGCATAATTGACTAGGTATAAGAGAGAAGAAACGATTGGTTATATTGATTAAAATCTGGCAGATTTGCCAGATCTGGAGTCAAAAAATGTTAATTCTCAAATTCTCCACCTGTACAAATATCGGATTCGCGTGCCAACGACTCTTTTTTACCTCTTTGCCGCGAAAAACGGCCTGATTAACAAAACAACTGTTTGCAAAGGTGGTAGTATTAGCAGCTAATGCGTTGCCAGCTCCTCGTTGTGTTTGATCATGAGCGTGTTACGTTCATTATTTTTGTTGCGTGATGGCTAAAAAAACAGCTTGGGAGCTTATTTGAAGATGTTTATGCAAAAGAGGGAATTTCTCAAAGAAGGAATTAAGATTTTGATGCTTGATTCACAAGGTAATTGCAAATAGTTATAACTCATGAGTTATTCTTGAGAAAGTTGTATCACTTTTCACTTATTAAATAATCGTTTTGTAAAATATCGTCTTTGTCATTTAAAGTTGTCAAATACTTCCAGGGTATCTTTGGCATTTACGTGACTGATGAGCCACTCAAGTGCAAAATCCTCAAAGATGTGTATGTCTGTTAGAAGATCAATTAATCCACTCTTATGTAGTGGATGAGCAAGTTACTTAACGTCTTCAATTCTGAACTAATCAATTTAATGAATAAAACCGACAGACAGCTATCAAAAATGGTATTTGGGAATTTATAGAGCTATATTCATAATATTGATTATTGAGTTTGTAACCAAGATACCAAGGATTGAGAATCCATAGATCTCTCAACGACAAGAGAGAGATGGTGCCATATACGAAGTCTTTGTGGCAATGAAAATTCTATCCAATAACGTTTTAACACCGAGAATATTTCAGTAGATTTATCTTCAATTGGCATTTTGAAAACGCAACATTATTCCCCAAGGGTCTAGTGATTCCCTCCATTCCGGTTACCCCGCTGATATATACTATATCATTAGTGGAAAAATGAGAGTAAGGTACGGAAACAGCCACAAAGAACCCAGTGTAAGTAACCCAAATATTACCCAGAAAGCATGCATTACCAATTTGGAGAAGCCACGTTTTATTCAGAATTTTCTGTTTTATTCCTGAAACTTTCAAGTCGCATTCCACAAAAAAGTCTATGCCATTAATTTTTGATAACCACGAAAGCCATGTGTAGCTTGATAATTAATAAAGCCGAAGGTCAAGGAGTGATCTTATTAACCTATCCTCCCCACTGTAGCCATAGATTACTGCCTATGGCCCATTTAAATCGAGATATAATTCTGCTTGTAACGATTGGATGATAAATCATCCCGGAAGGACGATAACGTTGTATGATATTGCTGACTAGTAGACGTAGCCTGTCAGTCTTCTTTTAACAAGGAAAGCAAAATAGCCGGATTTGAGGAAACTGGAATTTATTCTTTTAATAGCGAGCCTTTTACTGAAGACGAGTCCATCAGTACCTGATGGACCTACACCTGAAACTGAGAAAAACATATTCCGCCCATGAAGAGAAAATGGCAATCTCGAAAAAATTGAATTTCTTGCGAATCTTTGCAGAGATTCATTTCCAGTGTTATCGCAGCATTTCACACATACAACAAATTCTTCTCCTTTCAAACAAATTATGTTGGCACCACCGGACATCGGATCATTTTCAAAGGCCCCACCGGAGAAGATAACTACCAGAGGAAGAAAGAAAGGAAGAACAACTATCCTAATTGATACTCCTGAAATGGAGGAGATTAAACGAGAGACCGAACGTCAGAACTAAGTAAAGGTTTTGAACCTTCCGCAAAATGCACTACAACACAGTTGAGTTAGTTCCACCTACTGATGATGCTAACATGGTTAGTTTGGGTTAGTGTAAAAATTATATTTTGGATTTATGGATAAAACTTTGTTGTAGAACGTCAAAGCTACTCGATTTAAAAAAATACCACTACCCAGGCTAGGATTGGTTAACATAAAAGGAAAAGCATCCAGGAAATACAGAGAAAGCGAAAATATCCTAGTAGTGATAGCGACAGTGACTCTTCTTTAAGTAATGTGATATTTAGAAGTGGTGATGGTGATTTAAGCCTTAGAAATGAGAACGAAGGGGTTGGTTGCTCCTATGGCATCTAATGAGTTTATGCTTGTAAAATTTGCCACAAAAAGAAAATCATATATTTTATTGGAAGGATAGAAAAAAAGGTGGGCTTAAATGAATTTGAAAAGTTCTATTTTCCGGATAATGCTCATATTAGTATCACTGAAAGTAATGACATAGTTTTGAAATTACCTCGGCTCTCAGTGAAGGTACAGAAAGGTGTGGATCTTTTTTACATTTGCAACAGCTACTATACCTATATAATATGATAGTCCCAGACCTCTCGATATGGAGTCCTATACCATCCAACAAGAAGGGAAGATTGGGTCATTCGACACAACACATGTTTATAAGCAGAGCCGTGACATTTATGGTTTAACTGTAAATTTAACCAAATCAATCAAAAACAGAACATTTTTCCAGAAGTTCTCAAAATGGCTATTGTGGTATCAATTTTCATTGCCTGAAAATTATAGACCGATATCACTTCTGCCTATAATCTCTAAAATTCTAGAGAAGTGCATGGCCATTAAAATTATAAACTACTTTGAAAGAAATGGACTTTTCTCCCAATGCCAGTTGGGCTTCAGAGAAAATAAGAGCACTGCACTAGGTATTACAAATCTTGCTTCAGATATAATAGAGGCATTTTATAATATGCAGTACAACTCAGTTCTGCTATGTGATCTCAACAAAGCCTTTGACTGTGTCGACCATGGTATTCTTCTTCAAATACTCAACTATCATAACTTTAGTCCGAACAGTGTCAAACTTGTTGAGTCTTACATTCGGTGTAGGTGCCAAGTGGTAGGGGTTGCCGGTGTGACGTCAGCGAAGAGTGTAATTAATATTGGAGTGCCACAAGGCTCGGTCCTGGGCCCCATTTTCTTTTAATAAATATAAATGATCTCCCTAAAGGGGAGAAACTTGCAAAAATCACACTCTATGCTGATGACACTACGGTTTCTCCTGCTGCAGATACTTATGAGGATTCATTGAATAGGCCAATGGCGGCACAGGAGAGGGCTGAGAACTGGTTCTGCTCAAACAGGCTGCTTCTGAATACTAAAAAGGCAAGCCGAGTAATATTCTCTATGAGAGATTTATCAGGTATAGAGAGTGCCTCGGAGGTATGCTTTCTGGGCGTGGTTTTAGATCCAAAGCTGCAGTGGAGTCAACATATTAATGCTCTTGCGAGGAAACTCAGCAGGGGGTTTTATGTGCTTTAAGTGTATCGCAACTGGTGTATTACGAACTGCATACTTGGCTGTTTTTATACCCATATCTTATACGCGATTCTTGCATGGGGATACTCTGCTGAGGTGCACAGGGTATTTAGTCTGCAAAGAAGGGTAGTGAGAGTGATGTCTGGTTTGGGTTACAGGAGTGTCTATGTGGGTCTTGGTCTGCTGGCTGTGCCTTGTTTATAGCTGTTGGAGTGTCTGTTGTATGTTAAGCAGATGAGGGTCAGTTTCGAGCTCATGAAGATGACCATGACCACGACACTCGTGCAAAACAAAATATGGTACCCGCATATTGGCGTCTAAGAAGGTGTCAGTATGTTCCAGGCTACTTACTGGGCTAATGTTTTACCAGATTGTGTTACCAGCTAAGAGTTTTAAGCAGAGAGTGAAACGTTGCCTAATAAAGAAGGTTTTTTTCCCTTTAATGAATATCTTAGTTCAGATTTTAGTAGACTATGAGTGATCCATCCGGAACGGTGGAGTGTAAATTTTTAAATTTTATTTATTGCCTTTTAACTTTTAATCCGTTCTCTGTAACGTAAGCATATGTTTTGATTATTTTATTGATTTACGACTTTATTAATTTATTAATATGTATTCTTGCACTCTTTTAAAAGTGTTTGTAACTCTTTCTGACATATGCAAGCCTATGCATTGACATTCCTAAATAAAGTATTGAAGTACTGAGGTACTGAAGTATAAAATATTGACAGAAAAAATTTTCTTTCGAGGTTTTATTCCTTTAAATATGTTTTATTGAAATAAATCCCACCCCTCTCGAATTTCCCGCACTTTTTGAAATACATGTCGATTTAATTTTTATCAATGCCTTCTAATAAAACTAACGATTTTTTTTTTAGTTTTTAACACTTATAATGCTCATGTACAATTTACATTACAAATGGAAATTAATAATAAAATTACAGTTTAAGAACACCAAAAATCGAAAATTTCTACAGCAAGATTGAATGAATAAGCAGATTTTTGTTCATAATAAATAACCCTGTTATATATCTTTGAAATGGTTATGTACCGAAGCCATATTCCATTGTCCTTCTTAATTAATTTCGTATATGCGCAATTAATTAAGCATCTATTTTAACCATTTTTGTTATCTAAGAATATAACACAAAGATCTTGATATATTGATATTTACGTTTAGGCAATTTATATGCCAGGTGTGGATTGCAAATTAAATTATTCTCATTTGATTTTAATTACGTTTATGAGTTCACCTTTATTCGTAATTAAACAATATTCCATTGCTTATATTTAAATTGCGTAAATATCGTGTGTGATTGAGACTGTATAAGCGAATTGAAAACTATTGACAGGTTTTTCATCAGAAGAATTCAGAACTTTAAAACCACAAATATTGTCATAAAATATTGATACTTTAGATTTCGGTAGTAGTGTATTTTTATTTTTTATTTATTTTGTTTGCTGACTTCTTAGAAGACTTAATTTAATAATTAAGCAAAATCATTAGGAAAAAGATTTGCTTATCTTTTCAGTTAAGAATAGAACCCTTGGTTAGACATCGCCACAGCAAAAATTCCAGGAGTGTCAGTTCAGGGCATCGGGAGGGCCATTCGGTAGTATCTGCAACAGGATAGAAAACCCATTTTTGCATCCTTTTTATTCCAAGAATTATTGTTGATTTTAGATGCTTTGATTTAATAATTAAATACAACATTAAAGATAAAAATATCTTCAGTCGTTAAAAGAGGTTTTTTTTGAGTAGGCTCTTAGGTACTGTTAGGGAATAAGGCAGCGTCTCATAAACCCAAGTTATTTCTATAGATAAACACACATGGAAAACTCTATAGGTTCCAGATGGAAGGACCGGGAGGGCATTTGGTAGAACCTACAATCATTATTATTAATTATTTAAATGCGAGTTTAAGTGGTTTCTGTAATTTAGTTTGATTTGAATATTAAGAAGGGGGTGCGGTGCGTTCCATGCATGTATAACAGCCCCTATTGCTACCTGGAAGTACAACAAACACATTTTGAAAATTCTCTCATTTAAAAGGAGCACTTCATTTTAAATTAGAAAACCGAACAGTATCCATTTATGCCTATCCTCTACCGCTAAAATATTACATAACGGCTTCAATAGATTGGGAATATAAAAAAGAAACGAATTTAATAAACCATTTTAAACGATTATTAAAACATTCAGGTACTAATAAGTACGGTACGGCAATGCCAGCAACCTTCGGCCTTCAGCTGAGTCATGTGAGCGAAGAAGAAATGAATTATAATAATGAAATAAATTGGCCGAATTAATGGAGGTTATTAGTTTTCACTGACTGATGATAATGGCTATTATTACCTTTCCATTAAAAAGGTTGCGGACGCATAATTTGCATGTTGGCTGTGGCGAGGTCGAGCTTTAAATAAATTCATCTTGTATGGTATTTCACCGATGTGGATGCTGATTTTTTTAAATGGGACTGATAGAATTAATTAATCTAATTTTTTGAATATGTAAGTTGTAAAGATTGACTTTTTAATAATACTCATTGTCAATGCCAGTCGTTAACACAAGTATTGCCACGAGATATCGTCTACACTATGGCTCAAATTAGAATAGTATATTCTTTATAAGCCAATTACTTTTTCCTTTTGCACCGATTTTGATGATGCTAATTGCCTCCAAAATTCCCCATGTGGAATACTCAACAGGGCCAAGGTTGTTGAGTGGCCACATTTTCGATTCTATGTAATCGTGGCAAGGCTTAGAGAAAATTCTTGCTATCTGGGAGATGTGGGAAACGTAATCGTTGCAGCTTTATCAATTTCGAGCAGTAATTCTGTTTTGTAGTACATATTGCTAATCGCTGCATCAGTGAAGATTTGTATCTTCACTTTATAAAGCTTGATTCAGTTAATTTGTATAATTGCTATTACACTTTCATGGACTCACCATACACAAGTTAACCCAGCAATTAGCTAATAATAAAATAGTAAATAAATCAAGAAGATTTTGTATAACAACAAAATATATACCTAGATCATTGGGTTTTAAATTATTCTGAGACAGGAAGGAACCACAGGCTAGCTAGATCAAAAGTCAGATTACAACATATGTGTGAAAAAAAAAGAAAATAATAATAAAAATCAATCAAACTAAAGTGTAGTGCAAGAAAAGCTTGAACTTATTGAAGACTAAACTAAATTAGGCTTAGGCAAGCTATCAACTAATATCATAATATCAGACTTTCAAATGGTCGCTGAGAAGATATGTACACATACGAAAACTAGGAGAGACAAAGTAAATTAAGGCAAGAAACAAGAAGTTTAATAGAAAACATACGTGAAAAAGAAAATGAGTCCCCGGAATATGCAGAAATCACAAAAACTGTCAAAAGGGAGACAACCTCGGAGACAACTAAAGTCTTTACAGACTCTAACGAAGACATGGAAATTTACGAAGAAGCATAGCACCAGAAAGCCAGAATCTGTGATATAGAGGCAGCCCTGGAACAGGCGCAAAACAGAAAAACACTCGAAATGGAAGAAGCTATGATTCGATCTTCGAAAATACTTTACAGCAAATGTCTAGATGAAGGAACTGATTGGCGCAATGCGGAAGTGATTTTATTATTTGAAAAACGGAATAAAACAAATACATATTGATTATTATCCACAAATAAGTCTACCATAGAATCTGTACAAATTGCAAACTAGAATAATAATCAATAAAAGAACATCCAAATGCAACGGCATCGACCATTAGTACCATTGAGAAAACAAATGTTTATAATATTGAAATTTGATTTCAAAAAAGGCACCATTGAGAGGGGCTATGGGTTACATTTGGAATATAATGAGGGACAACAAACTGCCCACCATCAGATCAAGTAAATTCCTCAGATTTTACGTACGCTAAGGACGGATCGCAGCCCACATCCGATTAATGGGATCGTTTAATAAACAGACGTCTCCAAAACGGATAGTGGTACTAAAACCGGTGTGTATGGAGAATGTATAGATATCAGAACTTGCTCTTGCTCTTAGGACTTATGCAAACGTAATCCAGGCTGAAAAGTATGCGATCCTCAAAAGATGGAAGAATATCTACGTTTGCTCGTAAAGCTGCCTGTTGGCGCTAATATCTGGGTATAGGGACGACTTGGTAGTCTTGGCTGGGCATCAGTCTCGTATGAGTTCAGGGACACTCGGACAACGATCGGGCCAGTCGTTTGGTACGACAGGATTCGGCAATGCGTCCAATGGGACCTGAGTCTATAATTGGTGAGGTCTATAGTACTTTCGCCATCATCCTAAGGAACGCAATGGATGAGTTTGCCAAAGATCTGAAAGATGGCGAATTACGTTAGGAATGATGAAGGCCGGACTCTCTTGGGAGGCCCAGCGCCTGGTAGGGTAAAGTCTTTTATGGCTTTGAAGCTCTGAAGACGAGAACATGACGCTGCGAATTGTAAAAGATCCGGAATCCAGGTGGTGCATGGAGAACAAGGAATCGTCCACTCCATGTCCTTACCAACTGTTGGTTAGTGTAAGAAGGGTGCACTTCAGAAGCTGCATGCTGAACCCGGAGGACATAAGAAAGATCCAACTGAGAAAACTGTGTGTCTCTGCTAGGAAAGCCGAACTCTCGGGTTAAATTGGTTAAAGAGGCATCAGGACCGGACGAAATACCTGCCATCGAACTGCGCCAACGAACCAATACTAATTTTTTCCAGACTTTTCTTTCTGTCTTGCCGAAAAGGGATTTACCCATCTTGTTGGAAAATCGCTCGAGTGCAACCTGTTCCAAAAAAGGCAAGAAAACCACACCTTCAAACTATCGCGCAATTGTCCTGCTTCTTATAATATCCAAAATCATGGAATGTGCAGGCAATCAGCAACTACTCAAGTACCTCGAGAACAACAGAATAATTAGCGTCAATCAATACGGCTTTCGCAAAGAGAGAGCGACAGGAGATATATTGGCCTCTGTTACTCATATATGGAGGTGGGCAATTGAGAACTACGGAGAGTCTCAAGCGATTGCGTTAGATATTTCGAAGGCATTCGACAGAGGTTGGCATGACGGATTGCTCAAGAAACTGCCGTCCTTCGGACTGCCAGCCTCTTTATGCAGCTGGCTTGCCAGTTTCCTTAAGAACCGATTTCGCCACGTTGCAGTTGATGGACACATCTCAGACACATTCACCAATGACGCGGGCGTGCCTCAGGGCGCAACACTTTCACCAACTCTGTTCCTTATCTATATTAATGACCTGCTGACCGAAACGAACAATCCTGTTCACAGTTATGCAGATGACAGTACCCTTGTCTCCCAATTTAGATCAGAAAAACCTTTACCAGCGACTGAGACTTATCAACGCAAACAGGAGCAGATTACAGCAATTAAGCAAGACCTGGAGTAAGTTCAAACTTGGAGTGACAGAAATTTAGTTCAGTTCAGTGCAGCAAAGAACCAAGCAACCACGTTTACCAAGAGGGCCAATACGGCGGGTCCTGACATCATTATGGTAGGATCGACCATTTGTTCATCCTCGCAAATCGGACTACTGAGTGTCTCGGTGAACAGCAATATGTCCTGGTATGACCTCGTTGCTAATATCGCAAAATCAGCCTCCCAGAAGCTTGGTGCGCTGTTTCGCAACAAAAAACTTTATACACCGCAGCAGTTGCTCTTGCTCTACAAAGCATTAATAAGACCGTGCTTAGAATATTGCTCACACATCTGGGGTGCCGCACCAAAGCACACCCTAAAGATGCTGGATTCCATTTAGAGAGCTGTGCGTCTCGTCGGCGACCCGGAATCTGGATAGTCTGGAACACCACAGACATGTGGCCGAGATGTCCCTGTTTTACAGATACTTTCACGGCAGATGTTCCCGAGATTTGGCCCTTCTCATCCCGCCCCTAGCAACGCCTGTCAGACAGTTACGACAGACGGCAAGAGCGCACCAGTTCGTCGTTGAGCTAGTTACAACCTACAACTGTTCAAGAACCGTGTCAATCAACATCTCCTTTTAGTGTGTGTTTCACTGCCATAAAAAATATGAGAGAACCCACATTGAACCCAGATTAATAGCCTGCATACAAGGTATCTCTCGTCTACACTTTAAAATGTATTCATTCATACTTGGAGCATTGGATGCTGTAAGTTTAGGCTCAAGGTACTCAAACCTAATAAATAACATAATTATACAAAAATGCATCCCAACAGGTGGAAATTGACGAGGATGTCAAAACTGATAAAAATCAGAATCGTCGACATGTGCGGCAGGGTGACACTACATCCCGAAATTGGTACTAGAAGAGGTGTTTAATGAAATGTCCTGGAAAAGAAAATGCATGTAAATTAATGTCATTTTTCAAAATCATATGAGATATAGTTCTCATAAGCATCGAGGTAGATAAGCTGGTCGAATGTTAAATGAACTGCGTAAAGTTTCAAGCTAAAATAAATTAAATAAATATCTTGGAAAGGAAAATACATGAAGATTGAGATTTGAGATATAGTGCCCAGCCCAAACTCACCATAAAGGCAGACGAGCTGATCAGAATGTTAAATCAACTGCATCAAGTTTTAAGCCCAAATAAATCATTGATAAAACCGAAATAATAAGCAAGACATACTATAAGACGATAGATGGCTAGCTTGATAGAAGACATTGATCCATACGTGTATTTGGTTGGTCAGGTTATGAATAAAAGACAAGACAGCGGAGATAACGAAAAGAATATAATACACATCATAGAAGAATGAGCGGGAAAACTAGCGTTGCAGTGAGTAGGTCATATTGCAAGACAAGATACTTACAGGTGGATGGTAAATCTGGCTCACTGGAGGCTGAAAGCCGAGAAAAACAAAGCGAAGTGTCAGAAGAACTTAGAAACCGTGATTTGATGGTATTAGGAAGCATGTGGATGAATTTTGGTTCTAATTGGCATACGGTAGAGATGCATGTAGAAGAGCAGAAGAGAAATATGACCAGCAATGGGCTGAATTTAAATTGACAAAAAAACACCATCATGAAAAATCTCAAGTGAGTTTGCTGATAATAATAACACCAGAAAGCAGCATCTAAATAGCCTTGTAGTAAATGAATGAGAAACGTTTCCCTTCTTTGCTATTTTATGTTATTAGAGTATAATATAGTTTTCGTTAATGCTTGAAGTTTTGCTACGCGTCAGCGTATTGCGGCGTTACATAGAAACAAGTAATGCTACAAGTAGCCAAACTCAAGCCAAATATTTAATTATATAGAATATTTCGAGCAGATTGCTTGATTTTTTTTTGGAGAGAGGGGATTTTTAGAGTAAATTGCACACAAGGGCATATATTTTACTTGCTTTGCTTAATGGTATTTCCAGCATTTAGATCAATATGTAAGGAGGTATTTTTTCAGAGCTATTAATACTTTGAACTTCCTCGGTCCATTCTTGATGAATCTGTTTACCCCATAATTTAATCTACATATTTTATCTATTGCAAACATTTCATTTCTTTTAAATCGATAATATATTTAAATTTTTATTTTTGTTCTTATAAATTCTAATTTACCTACGAAATGTTAAAAACATCGAATGAAGATATTGGAAGGTTGGTAGATTAACTTGATCCTTAGAAGGAACATCCATAAAACCTCGAATAAACTCGATGAAATATTTTCTAGAATCGTGCATCTAAAACTGAAGGTTATCTGAAAATCAGTCTACATTAATTATTGAATAACATATTCTGCACTTGAAACAACTTAATATAACTAAGCCCATCCAGTACAAAAAAAGTACTCGCTCAACGCAAACATTCAAGTGGGAGGCAATTAACACCGGGTACGCCCATGGATCCGATCGACATATTCGTCAATCGAAGGCATATTTCGCATAATACTACGGACGGTACGACCTTTGTTTTCGAGAATCGGCGTTCGCTTTCCCATGCTAATGACTCCGCGGCAGGTAGTACTCAATAGCCGAACCGCGGCTGGTCATTCGGCGCGTCGGTACATGGGATAGTTCAAAAGTCTATTATTGGTTTTAGGTTTGGAGAGCCGGCAGGCCAAGCAGTTACATTTTAATAATGTTCTAATGTGAAATTCTATTGTCATGCATGTTAAACGAATTCACTTTTTAGGCTGGCCATGTTTAGAAATGGAAGTAAAATAATTGGCCTATTTATTTTAAGCAAAAATTGCCTCGTACTTCCATTGCTCTTCCTTTTTTAAAAGCGTATAAGTATTTTCTTTGTAAAGCAATATTTGAATAATTTTGCACTTACTGAGCATTGGCCTAAAAGTTAGTAGTTTCGAAAGTATTTTATCATCTGAGTTTTATCATCTGAATACCTACTAAAAAAGTCATAAAACATGATCCTAGCAATTTAGAGCTCACTGTTCCCCTTCAATTTTTTAAGCCTTAATTTAAGCAAATTAGATCATCAATAACTCATTGTATTTTTTGTTTTAAATAATTGAGTTATGGCATAAAAACTAATTATTAATGCCAACTTAATATTTTTGTTCTCTATATAAGTAATTAAAAACAATAATTTTACTTATATGGGACCGATACTATGAGAAAAATACTACCTGACACTCGCAGTGATCCAAAGAAAATTCAGATACAATTTAAAGGTGAAAAAGTTTTGAAAAGGAGAACTACAACAATTAAAACTAATCTTCATATCGGGTAGTACAGCGTCACATCTTGTTTGCATACTATAGTGATGCAGTTATCTATAATTTGATGATCAATTAGTGGTTATTCTTTTAGAGAGTTATTTTAAAGAGTTCCGCCTTACAACTCGTCTTTGAGTCACTGTCCTAAAGCACCTCATCCATTTTCAACAGGATTAAGATCAGGCGAGCGCGATGGCCAAATCATTCTTGCGACATCTTCTACTTCAAAGAAGTGATTAGCCTTATTCTTACGATGGGGTGTTGCGCAATCATTAATGCAAGCCGGTCCCAAAATCCGATCCAGATATTATTCAGCATAAACGGTCTCATTCGCAAATGCGACTAGGTCTTTTTAGTAACAGATCCTTCTTCATACTCTTCCTTTACCATAATATACTCTAAATATCGTTCACCTGCTTCCCTCCAAACCCTTATTCGTCCATGAGGCCCTCCCAGATTAAGTCTGTAGATTTGTCCGCAAATATCAGATTGTCCCATTCCAGATCAAATGTTCATTACCAAGTTCTCACCTTGCTCTTTTATGTTCTTTTTTCAAAAGCAAGTATTTCGCTGGTCTCCTTGATTTTAGATTTGAATCACGTAATGTTCTAATGATTTTGTTAGACCCTGCAACAATATTTACGCTCATGAAATTTGCTGCTTCAAAGTTTCTTAAACGATCAGTTATTGCTTTTGTTGCCCTTCTATGTCCTCCACCATATCTATAAGCCTCGCTATTTAGTGACCTATAGTCTTCTCCCTATTATAATAGCTTGGACAACACCAAACCTTCATCTAGCCAGGTCTCTTTACTTTTGACCCGCTTCTATCATAACAATTGCATGATTTAGTTGATTTGCATTTAGTCTAAGCATTTTTACATGAACTTCCTTTATAACATGATCTGTTCTCATTTTCGTAATAAATCCTGACATTTTCACGAATTATTTTGATAGATATATTCTGCAAAAAAATAACCGTAAATGACCGTAATGACAACTAGTTCGAGAAATCGCTATAGTTTTTGAACGAGTTAGAATAAATTAATAGATAAAAAAAGAAATTAAAGCTAAAGAACGTGGCTACAACAATGTTCCAGAGTTCATAATGACAGTCCAAAAGTAATATTAAATTTTCCAAAGGAAAACACTGCTACATACTTAACCCTGTAGGTGGGCTTAGTCCCAAATAAGCTACTGGGTTTGCACATAAGCACAGGGCATTAGCGTCAAAATAGAGCGAGAGGTATATTAAAATATATATTTTCTTAACTTCTTTACCTTTAAATTTCATCTGAATTATCTTTGGATCACTTTGAGTGTCCGGTAGTTATAATCAAGAATATTTGAACTTGAATATTACTGGATACTGGATATTTGCTCATTTGAATTTATCCTCGTTTTTTATTCCATTGTATATACGATAATAACTGTGGTTATTTTTTTAAAATGTTTCATAAAATTAATTAACTTGTATCTTAAAAACATTAAAAAATTTTATGACTATGTTAGTGCGCATTGCCTCTTAGTTTTTTAAGATTATATATTTTTTTATTCCATCTAAATGTTGGATTAGATATTTACATGCAGGTTCCTTTGATGTTTGAATGTTTTAATAAGGATTTCCTTGCGAGCGATTTTTATGATATATTTTTAATGTAATATTTTTAATTAAGATTATATGTTTTTTTGGGTGATTACACTTTGTACAGCATATTCTTTATCTACTTTTATATTCGAGAAATTAAATGGCTTCACAAGATAATAAAAATATCGTTAACAGAATATCGTGTAAACATGAAGCCATAAAGCATAGTTCCTCTTCTTAGCTTCTAAGCTCAAATTGTAATGCCTATAACTAGTTTCTCCCTTAAGCATAAAACTTGTAGCTTAATTCTCAAAAATTTAATTTTTTCAGACCCTGCTGTAACATCGACACCAGACACCCCGACCGAGAAGCAGTATGGTAAGTACCTGCCCTAATGGCCCTTTATAACCGCATCAACAGATTTTTAAAAAATGAAAACGGTATTCTAAAAATTACCTTCCCGAAAACATAAAAAACCGCTCTCTCTTTTTTAATATGCTTCTAAAAGAAATTAGGATTTTTATTGGCCCAAAACAAACCTATTCATCTCTAAAATTCTAAAGATGGTCCACTAAAATTTGTTCCAAAATGCCATTGTCGCTTTTTTAACCCCATGTTATTATAGGTAGTAAAAAGCTTGCAAAACCCTTAAATTTTTTATGGGCATTTTTATAGCATGTTAAACAAGGGATTCAACTAACTCTTAGATGAGGCCTCTTTGCTCTTCCAGTAATTTTTGGAACATAAAAGTATTAAATGTAATATCAACATAATTTAAAAAAGCTCTATTCATTCTAGTGAAAATAGATATTAATATCAACTACAGCCATTATAATGAATGACATTGTTATGTTAAAATGCAACAATGGAATAACAATTCAAGTTTTGGCTTGACTTCTTTTCCTACCTTATTTCGAAAAGCAATGCACCCTTTATAAAATATGAATTCTAAAATTTACTGCATCTTTTCTAGATATGATTTTAAAGCTCTGTTTACTTTTAAACGGTACTGCCCGTAAGACTTCCTGGAAGTTTTGCCGGTTTTTGTATATTCAGATGAGAATAAAAATTTGGTGCTTAGGCGTACCTTACTTTTAAACCCTAACAGCTTGTCTTTGAATCATCAGAATTAACAGTACTTTATTCTTAAGATTTGTGTATATCCTTCTAAATTTTGAACATCCGATATACAAGTTTTTCTCTCCTCTAAAATATTTCTAAATTTTGAACATCGATATACAAGATTTTATCCTCTAAAATCTGAGATACAGCAAATGAGAAGTTTTTTTAGCAACTTTTATTCTTAATTATTTTTGTTGCGTGTTAAAAACTACTAAGTACAGGAAACTCAAAATCTGAGGCATCATGTAAAGATAGGTGTAAATAATAAAGATATAAAATCATAATATTTAAATAATTCAAAATCAGCACTTTTTTATTAGAAGTTTAGCTATCTAGGTATTTAGGGCCAAACTTGAAAAAGAAACAGGAGTTTTGCATTTTTAGTCCTAAATTTCTCAGTAACTAAACTTCTGATGAAAAACGCCACAGAGTATTCCGGTTCGTGTTTTTTGGCTCTTAAAAATGCTGATTTCGAATTATTTTAATACAGTGATATCACATTTTCATATTTTGTTTCACGCCATGTACAGGGTGGCTTGAATTCGAGTCAATGTATGGGGATCTCGAAAACTTAAGAGATACAGTATCGGTCAAAGTAGGACAAAATTGCGCATTTAGGTGCCTAACAATATGCCGTTTAGAAAGTTTTAAAATCCCGAATATTTCCGGAGATATTTGGAAAAAACCAAAGTTTTGAAAAATCGTTTTATTTTTTCCTCGGCTTTTTTAAAAACGGATTTCAAATTCAATTGCACTTTTGCATTGCAACTTTTTTCGCTCTATCCAATGGTGGTATCCAGTTTGAATTCAGACGTTTCGACGTCATCATCAACTTACTTTTTTTAAATACGAACTTTATTTTTTTTATCGTTTTTCAAATGGTATTGGCGTTATTATATGAATATGTTTCTATTTTTATATTATTTGTTTCAATATTTTTTTTTTCAAATTACTTTCACGTAATTTTAAATACTTAGTTTGTTACTTTTGAAATTTTTATATTTTATTTTGTTTTTTTTTTTAGTTAAGTGGAAAATTGGAGCATTTATTTTTCATAAAAATAAAAAATAATAAAATCAAATAAACAGGTTCGTTGTTTTACCCCAAAGCAAAATAGATAATTTAAAAAAAAATGAAAATAAAAATAAAAAAGAATGGAAAGCAATTAAAAACACATATTCATACAAGGCCAATATCATCTGAAAAACGATAACAAAAATTAGAGTTCGAATTTAAAAAAGAAAGTTGATGATGACCCCTTGAAGACGAAACGTCAGATTCTAAACTGAATACCACCATTGTATAGAGCGGAAAAAGTGGTAATGCAAAAGTGCAATTCAATTGAAATCGGTTTTTAAATAGGCTCAGGGAAAAAAATAAAACGATTTTTCAATATCTCGTTTTTTTCCAGATATCTCCGGAAATACTTGGAATTTTAAAACTTTCTAAAAGGCATATTGTTAGGCACCTAAATGCGCAATTTTGCCCTAATTTGACCGACACTGTATCTCTTACGGTTTTCGATATATAGTACAACCTCAGATTTGGTACTTCATGCACCAAAAATAAAATGTTCAGTCAATATTAAAAAAATTTCCCATTTGTTGCACGCTTACTTAATGAAACACTCTATACATAAAAATCCTCACATTAGGTGTTAGTAGAATGGGTCACTCGGTAACTAAACTGCTGATCACTTGAAAGCATTAGTCTAGATTTAAAGTAAGTATCTCCAAAACTAAAGATCTTTAATGCGGTTTTCAAAATATTAGGGCACATTTCAAGGCCTATCGACTAAGCTACCGGATATTTTTAATAATGTGCTTAATTTTTATATACAGGATGGTACACAAGAACTTGCAAATTTTAAAAAATTTCATTTGTCCCGAAAATTTACAAGCATTTGTTTTCCTTTCTTATATTTGTTACTTTGATGATTCTTAGTCAAAATGCTAAAAATGCATTCGGGGATTTTTTGATGCTTTGCTTTGTATTGTCCAAAATATGACCTTCTAAAAATAAAAGGTGACCTTTTTTACTCATTAAATGAGCATTGCTTAATTTTTTGACTAATATCTCATTCGCAAATATTTTCATTTTTAAGTAAAGAATTCAAATCCAAAATATACAAAATGGTTACAAAACTACAAAATGTTAGTAAAGCAAAAATAATTCTTGTAAACCATCATGCTTTACTAATATTTTGTAATTTTTTAAGTACCCTATATATTGTGAAGCGGAGAGTTATGTCTGGGAAGAGGATATTGGTAATTTTTTTTAAGTAATGATTACTTATGCGTTCCAGCCTAATGAATATGAAAAGTCTCCTTTAATCTTGAAAAAGTCCTTTTTCGCACAAAACTGAAAGTATAAAAAAAAACCAAATATGTTTATTACATTTTGACTAAAAATCATTTAAATGTAATAAACCAAAATTAAAACAAATGCTTGTAAATGCTAACAAATGAAATTTTATAATAAAGTTTGTAGACATTTGTTGGCTACCCAATAAGCCATGAAATGCGCTTTAATAATTGTTTTTTATTTTTGAAATAGCATTAATAAAACTTTTTTTAATTTTGGAGTTAGGCACTTTAAAAGCTAAACTAAAAATTAGATATTAGAGCAATTTAATATGCCAAAATATGTCCAAAAACTGAAATTTTATTTTTGTTAATAACTGCTTAAATATCGCTACTAACAAAAAAATTGTTATATATTTTAAAAGTGTGATTTTTCAAAATCTATCAAAAACGATAAAATTAAAATTGCCATACAACACGTTAGGTGCCGAGATGCCGGCTTTCCGAGTTTTACACGGGACGCGTATAAATTTTGCTTCTGCAAAATATGGCATTATAATGCCTAAAATATTTTACTGAAATTTTCACAAAAACATTTTGAAGATGTTCATTGTATGAAAAATTTTAAAAAGTCCCTATTGGCTTTAAAAGAGATTTTACGAATCTTATATCTCTTCTAGTTACCCAGTCGAAATATGGAATACCATATACTTAGGTAATAGGAAACGAAAAATAATTGGTTACCCCCAATAATTGCTGTCAACAAAATTTTCACACACCAAAAAACCCAATCGACTTCCTCATGTTTACACGGCCATCGGGCTGCCGCTGGTACCGTACTGCAGATTAACCGTTTTTTGCGTTCATTTACATTATCCTTAACCAAGAGTTCACATCTTTGCTGTTCTGCGATAAGAATTTTTATGTCTCCTGTTTCCTTAAGTAGAAAAATTCTCTTACAACGGTCTAGTTCTCAAATAAATTCCTTCAGTAAAAAAGACAGCTATGCCGTTTTAATTGCTACGAGGATTTTTGCGATTCCTTGCTTTATTGAATTTAAATGAAGCATATAGGGAATGGTACACAAGTTTACAGAACAAGTTTGATCAAATATTTTCGACACTATTTTAGAGTCGTAAATCCTAATTGATATTTTAGAGTAAGGATTTTGTCAAAAAGGGACAGAATATAATTTTTTGGTCGAATGAAAAGAGAAAATAAAAAACATTGAGGGTGTCTTAGTAACTAGCAAAATTGAAGTATTTTCCTTGGGCCAAGAAGTCTGCAGCCAACTGTATGCCTCTAATATTATAAAAGGAAGCATCCAAAATGTTGGCTCAGATACGATTTCAGATATATTAAGAACCGTATTAAGGAAGGCCCTAAAGCAAATGAAATATGTAAACTAAACCAGAGAGGACAGAAAAATAAGCGAGATGAAAAAAATTGAGAGATGTCAGATGATTCTGTTCAAGGGATGTCATGTAAAAATGCTGATATAATTTTATTAAAATAGGTTTAGTTTCTCACTTACTTGTAATTCATTTATCCTTAACAAAGTTTCAACTCTATTACAAGATACAAAAAAAAACATTAAACATTAATAACAACGTGAAAAACATATGAACATAGGCTTTTTTGGTTGCAAAATATGATGCTCCTGCATTTTCTGAATAAAAAAAAATCCTATGTGCTTTTTAAACATCGCTAAAGTTAACCGTTTTCGAGATATATGCTTTTTTACTATTGCATGCTACATTACTTTAATTAATAATTTATCTGTTATTTATCACAATAGAATTTGGTCAATATAGCCTTCATAAATTCGCAACTGACATCCAGACAAAATATTGTTTACTTATCATCCATTTTTTCTTCAGTAAGTTTCTGTGTGAAAAAACTTGAATAATATCCCGAAATAGGCAGACTTTTTCGTGCAAACCTTTTCCTCAGCCATAGATAAGACGGCTCTTCTCCAGGCCTATCCGAAGCCCTGATTTTATTCCCATGGATTTTGTGTTTGGGACTACCTGAAAACAAGTTTCTATAATGCAATGATCAACGACCGCGGCCAATGATGTGGCAAGATTGTCTCAACGCGCTTGTTTCGCTCGTATAGTCTACTTCAGGTAAGCTTTGGCCATTTGGGCTAGCTTTGGTTAATTAGCGCACTTGTTTGGATACGTGCAGAGATAAACCATCGTGTTTTGGATAAAAAATAAAGTTATCTAAGAAATAAACGCGCGTTTGTTTGGTTAGGGGGGGGGGGGGGGGGGGATGGTATTCTGTTTATAGGTTTCTCGCATAGCGCATTCGCCCAGTAAGATCCCCGTCCGGTATTTAAGCACAATGCACCGCGCCTCGGTCAATAAAATAATTTTCGCTGCTTTGGTTGGTCTAGACCGAGCGCAGGTACGTTTTGCCACACTTGACTGAAACGCGGTGCAATATGCCATGTCCTCTTCAACGTGGGATTTCCAGGATCCTGACCTTTTTTTCTTCATTTTGGGTTAGTTTGGGTTAGTTTTGGTTAGCACTTGGTTAGTTCTTGCTGATTGAGCCCCCGTAGCGAGCGAAGCGAGCGGAAGGCCATGCAAAGCCATAATAATACTCCGGCTGACGGGCGCTGAAAAGAACATGGCATATTGCACCGCGTTTCAGTCAATCAAAGCAGCGAAAATGATTGCATTGACCGAGGCGCGGTGCTTTGCGCTTAAATGCGTCCGAGCTTATCTAGAGCTGGGGCAACCCTCCCAGATAGGTTACATCCTTCTTGGATCGGAGGCACTATACATAAAGATGTCGAGCATATGCTCTCTTGAAGGCTGCGACCTTCACACACCAATATAAAATGACAGATGTGAGTTGAATCTTAGCAGGCAGAGACAGAAATGATTCCACGGAAACATCCGGTTCCCCCGGCCTGGGTACCGGCGTGAATGGGGATTTCTTCTGGCTAGGACACCTGATTCTTCCTCGGGGGAAAACAACGGTCACTGAACGATAGCCACGTGCTCATCCGAAGGCGACAAAGGAGCCGCTAGAAAACGCGTGTTGTTTATAATTTGTTTTGAATATGTACATAATATTTTCTAAGTTCAAGTTCAAACTTAATACAGAGTCATAACTAATTAGTAGTTTAAATGTTTTAGTAGTTCATAATATATTTAATTTTACTTTTAAGCCATATATAATGTAATTTATAATATATAAGTGAGCTTTCCTTGTTCAGCCATTTCTTGTCTACTTATAAAAATAACATAAGATATTCCTGAAACCGGCCCCAACCTACATTTTACTTTACATCATTGGGGTCTTTTTTTACATCTTTTTAGTCTACTCTTTGCTATTTAGGGTTGCCACCTCTTCGGTTTTCACCTGGAGTCTTCGAATTTCGGTATTGAGGTTCAAGACTCAAGGCTACAGGGTTAGGGGTCGATTGATCCGGGTTCATTCCGCTAAGTTATTAGAAATAAAAAGCTAATCAAAAAGAAAAATATTTGTTTATAATGTTAGTAAATTTAATAAGATCTAGCAGAGCTGCATACTACAACACAATACGTTTTAATTCCTATTTTTTTTAATAACCCACAATACACAATCATATAGATTTATTTTCTTGTTTTTTAGTACTTTGATACCAGCTACTCAAACTATTTTTTTTTAACTTTAGATGACTAAAAAATATGTGAACACATTATAACTTAGCACAAACTAACCAAAATTAACTCAAACTGACAAAACAAGCGCCTTTAAACTAACCCAAGCAAGGACTTCCGCTTCGTCTTCGGTCGAGTCAACACGCGTTTTGTAGCGGCTCCTTTGTAGCCATTGGGTGAGCACGTGGCTATCGTCCAGTGAACGCTGTTTCTTCCTGAGGAAGAATCGGGTGTTCCAGACAGAAGAGATTCCCATTCACGCCGGTGCCCAGGACGGGGGAGCCGGATGTTACCGTGGGATCATTTCTGTCTGTGCCTGCTAAAATTCAGCTCACAGCTGCCATTTTATATTTCTGTGTGAAAGTCGGAACCTTCAAGAGAGCATATGCCAGACATCTTGAGGTGTCCAAAAATATAGTGCCTCCGATTAAACAAGGGTGTAACCTATCTGAGAGTGTTGACTCAGCTCTAGCTGGAGCCCAAGCAATTACAAACTTTAAAGTTGCAATGATCAGCAGAGTTTATTATATAAAGAGTCAAGCGGACCATCAGTCCGACAGGCTTTTGTCTCTCACTTATTCTGGCTCCAATCCTTGCTGCAGTCCACAGAGACGTGGCCAATTGTCCTACGGATATCCTAATCCTACTCGCCTAAACTTCTAAAGTCGAATTTAGGATAGAACTGTCAAAATTCTGAGTCAAGTGATTTTTTAAGTTAAACAGTTACAGTGCCTTAAAGTGCTGAGTGAAATTAAAATAAATTAAGAACAGTTAAATAATTATCTAATAAAAAAGCCAAATCTACCCATAAATTAAAACACAACACCGGTCTTAAAAATCTTTGTTATATTACATGGACCAAGACCTATAAACAATTGAAAGCATACCTCAACCTAAAGACATGCGTGTTTTAAAAGTCGGGTATAGCGTAAACTCAGTAAATCTTCGACCAATAGACTATGTTATTGTTTTACCCAAGTGCCTTCTTTATTAGCTCTTCTCACCTGACGTAGATCGATCCCTAATCTGAGCTACATAACCTGCACGCCACCCAAGGCGTGGTGTCATGGATTACTGTTCGTGACAATATTTTGAGATCTTATCTTTGTGAAATACGTTTATGCTAGTTTGGGTTACTCACCGCTTCCATTCGGAATTGGTTAGAAATGTGGGTCGACCTATATCACACTAAATTCTTCACCGCCACCTTATGCACATTAAGACCAGCCTCCTAACCAAGTTGATGATTTTGTTAGGACAAGTTACTTTCAGTTGGTCTGTCAGTAGTGTTTTACTACCAAATATTAACAGCCAAATCATTGCAGCTGCGGGCCAAAGTCTATGCATGTGGTGTCTCAACTTGCAGTAAAATAAATTGCCTGTTACTTGTTGTGTAGCGTCGAATGGGTCTTAGTAGCTTTAGCCACTGTCGAAGAGATCAATTATTTTCTCTTATGATTATATGGTCGGTTATGGTTACACATTATACCAATTCTGGTCCCGTAAATCTTCACTCCCTTCTAGATCAGCGTATCCTGGCATCCAGATTAGGGTAACTCAACTCTATTTCCTCAAACTGAAGAAAGCCTCCTTGCAGTACTGTGTCATTTTAGACGCTTGTCGAGAATTTTGGGAGATTTTCCATAATATTCCTTCGCGGGGAGATTACGATCTAGGGTAGTGGTTGTCCTAGGCATGATGTCTGAAGGCATTTCTAAGATGCAGTAGCTCTGAACATCCCGCAGTAAGCACCAGCATCATGCTGGCCTCTAGCCATAATATGTGAATAAGAGGTAACTAGTAAGAAGACTACGTACCACTTACTAGTATAGGCACTTCTGATCATCTCCGGTGGGTAATACAGAATTGTTTAGAGTTTCTATAGGGATTCTAAAATGATAAATACAAGTATATGATATTTTTCAGTAACTGAAAATTGGTCATAATTCATTCATTGAATTTAACATAATATATAAATTATTGGCAGCCGTTTTTGGATAATTCGGTCACTGTTGCTCATCTTTAGCAACAATTTATAACTTTCGGTTTTTAAGACAGGTGTCCAAACATTGCTCCTTTTAAACGGCATATTGTGATTACATCTTTCATACGGTGGAAACGGTTGACGTGATTTCATATGGCCACCGACCGCGACAGGTTGCTTTGGATCAACATAAATAAAAATTATATTAAATTACAATGTTCTGCAGGTAGGTGTTACGCCATGATTGTCACACATCCACTCGGCATTAAAATCGAATTAGTGTTAATTTCCGCGCCAGCGTTCAACTGTTTTTTTTTCTTCTTTCTGGCTTCGGCCGCCCGGTTGCGTCAGATACGCAAATTAACTCTCGACTGTCGGAATCGTTCCAGCGGTTTTCTATCGAAAAAAAGAAGAGGCAGCTACGACTTAACTTTAGCTTTCACTAGGAAGAGTTTTTGCATGGTAACGAGAGGTTACCTGTATTTCTAACAAAATGCAAAAGACAGTGACACATATCTTGAACTTGTTCTTTTAATGAATTTTTAACAAAAAAAAAAATGGTTTATAATAATTGCGTAGGACTGATTCCTTTTTATTTCTTTATAATCATCACATTTGATAGCTGGCGGTAAACGCAAAAGTTCAACGTCATCGGCATAAACATGTGTCTCTCACAAATAGTAAGAGAGACCGAGCCTACTTAACACATTTTTGTTTTATTACTTTTTAAAAGCAAACACTGGCACTTTATAGCGGAATATTGCTACTTTATTTTAGTAGAAAGACAGATTTTGAAAAATGCTTTGTTTTAACCTACTTATATTGGATTGTAACAAAGCATTGTATGTCAAGAAACCCAGTGTGCATTGCATCCAGTCTTCACCACGAGCACTATCACTGCAAAAATCGCTACACACCAGACAGTCTGTATCATCTTCTTACTCTGATGTCGACGAATCCTTTTTGTAAGACGTGGAGGATGATGGTCTTTTTTCTCCGAAAAGAAATCTTCGACCATTCTTAACTTTATTTTCCTTGGTTGGTGGACGTTTATATTCTTTAATACCTTCTTTTTACTATTGGATTGCTTCTCTCAGGGAGGTGTCCGGGTAAAATATCTGCATCCCTTTTTTTCCTTTCCTTTTGGAGATTCTGTCATGCACCTGCCTTTGGAAATGACCTTATCTATTTAGGACTCAACATATTTTTAACTAAATTTTCGTCGATATCATTTGGATTGTCAGTGATATCAGGTGGACGATCGTCGGGTACATTTATCCTTTCATCCAATGCAGGATGCCTTTTATGCCTTACTGTTAAAACCAAATGTTGCTTTTTGGGACGGGCCTATCTGTAACGTAGGAAAATAGAAATTCAATCTTATATCTTCATTATAAGGATTGATGCCAGTCCTTTGAAAGCTGGTCATTATGTTTGCAGGCGTTGGGGCTAAAGCTAAAGACATTTTTATATTTTCAGGGATTATGTAGCATCCAGTTCTCGATAGCGGAATCGCAAACACTTCTGCTCAGGAGCTGGAATTTATGTAAACAGTGTGAAGGGAATGATAAAACTATCACTGTCTAATCTTTACAAATATTGAAAGCTTCTATGCATGATGGACAAAATGCTTAATAAATATAATGAATTTTTCCTTCTTCATCCACCCAGATGGATTTTTATCGGATTGCTTCTTTTACGGGGGTGTCCGGTGAAATATTAGCCTGCCTTTTTTTTCTTCCCCTTTTGGTGTTCTGTCTTCCACCTGCATTTGGAAATGACCTTATCCGTCCAGGGCTCCAACATATCCTTGATAAATTTGCATTGACTTTATTTCAATTTTCAGTGATATCATTTCAGTGTTTGGTGATACCAGGTTGATAATCATCGAGCACATTTACACTTTCATCAAGTGCCGGATGCCCTCCATCGTTTACTCTTAAACCCATTTTGGGTTTTTGGGGTGGACCTGTCTGTAACGTAGGAAAGTAGAAATTCACTCTTATATTTTCTTTATGAGAACTGATGCCAGTCCTCTGAAAGCCATCCCTTCTATTTGCTGGCGTTGGGGCTAAAGGTAATGGCATTTTTATACTTCCAGGTATCGCTTACCGGGATTATTTACCATCCAGCTATCGATAGCGGAATTGCAATACTTTTTTAAGAGACCGCAAAATCGTTTCGTCTAGGAGCTGGATTTTATATAATCAACGTGAGAGAGCAACAGAAGCATGGTGCTTTCCATGGACCATGTAGCATCATGAACGAAATGCTTAATAAATTTAATCCGTCCAGATTGATCCCTATTAAATTACTCCTCTTATGGGGGTGTCCGATAAAATAACAGCCTGCATCTTTTTCCTTCCCTCTTTGGTGCCCCACCTTGTACCTGCCCTTTGAAGTGATCTTATCTGTTAAGGGTTCCAACATATTCATGATACATTTTCATTGATTTCATTCTTATTTTCAATGATATCAGGTGGACGATAATCCAGCAGATTTACACTTTCATCGAATACAGGATGCCTTTCATCGTGTCTGTAATATAGGAAAGTAATAATTGATTCTTATATTTTCATTATATGGACTAATGCCAGTCCTCTGAAAGCTAGCCATTATGTTTGCTGACGTTGCGTTGGGGCTAAAGGTAAAGGCATTTTTATGCTTCCAGGGATGCCTTACCAGGATTATTTACCATCCAGTTGCCGTTAGCCTAATTGCAATACTTTATTAAGGGACCGTACGCACTTTTGTCCAGGAGCTGGAATTTATGTAAGCAGTGTGGGGGGATGATAAAATTTTCACTCCATTATCTCTACAGATATCCAACGCTTCTATTGAAAGGTGAGACTTATGATTGTCGTGCAACAGAAGCGTAGTACTTTCCTTGGAGCATCTAGGATCAAGAACAAAATGCCTAGCAAATTTAATAAATATTTCCTCTTTCATCCATGCAGATGATTTCCTATTGGATTACTTCTTTTATCGGGGTTTCTGTGAAGGTGATCTTATCTGTTCAGGGCTTCAACATACCCTTGATAAATTTTCATTGATTTCATTTTAATTTTCAGGGATATCAGTTGAAGAATCATTGAGCACATTTACACTTTTATTGAGTGCGGGATGCCTTTCATCGTTTACTATTAAATTCCCATTTTTGTTACTTGGGGCAGACCTGTCTGTATTGCAGGAAAGTAGAAATTCACTCTTATATTTTCATAATAAGGATCTGAAAGCTAGGCATTATGTTTGCAGGTATTGCGGCTAAAGGTGAAGGCATTTTTATACTTCCAGGGATGCCTTATCGGGATTATTTACCATCCAGTTGCCGATAATCGAATTGCGATACTTTATTAAGGGACCGTAAGCACTTTTGTCCAGAAGCTGGAATTTATGTAAGCATTGTGGGGAGATGATAAAATTTTCACTCCATTATCTCTACAGATATCCAACGCGTCTATTGAAACGTGAGACTCATGCTTGTCGAGCACCAGAAGCGTGGGCCTTTCCTTGGAGCATCTAGGATCAAGAACGAAATGTCTACCAAATTTAATGAATGTTTCCTCTTTCATCCATGCAGATGGATTCCTATTGGAATACTTTTTTTATGGGAATGCTCGATAAAATATCAACCTGCCTCTTTTGTCTTCCCTTTTTGGTGTTCTCCCTTGCACCTGCCTTTGGAACTGATCGTATCTGTTCAGGCATCCAACATACCCTTGATAAATTTTCATTGATTTCTCTCAATTTTCAGTGATACCAGGTGGACAATCATCGAGCACATTTACACTTTCATCGAGTGCAGGATGCATGGGGCGGGCCTGTCGATAACGTAGAAAAGTAGAATTGCACTCATATGTTTTCATTATAACGGCTGATTCCAGTCCTCTGGAATCCAGCAATTATGATTGCTGGCTCGGAGTGTAAAGGCATTTTTATACTTCCAGGGATGCGTTACGGGGATGACTTACCATCCAGTTGTCGATAGCGAAATTGCAATGCTTTTTTAAGGGACCGCAGACACTTTTGTCCAGAGGCTGGAATTTATGTAAACAGTATGACGGGAATGATAAAACTATCTCTCCAGTATCTTTACAGATATTCAAGTGACTCATGATTGTCGAGCAACAGAAGCGTGGGTGTTTCCTTGGAGCATCTAGCATGACGAACGAAATGCTTAATAAATTTAATATGCTTTCCTCCTTCATCCATCGAGATGGGTTAGTATCACCTAGACTTTTGGCTGGTGCATTTCTAAAAAAGTTATCTCGACAGTTCACCCATCGCGGTATCGCATTTCCAGCACGCCGAGCTACAATTCGGACTGGCTTTTGTACAGTGGTTATACTAGTCTCGTCGACATTCCATTCCAAATTCCTGGAGCTTCTAAATTGAGTCTATCTTAAAAGGTCATCAAAACTTCTGGAAAAACATCGCTACATAGGTTTTGTCGAACGGGGTAGCCCTTGACAAGCATGTAGCCTCTGGCCTTCTTAGGGATAAATCATTATTTCTCTTTATATAAGAAATATGCCAATCCAGACCCGCCATTTTATTGTCAGTCCATTTAGTCGGAACCTGAAATTTGTTGAAAATGGCATATGCAGAAGCACATTTTCTAAATCCTTTTGGCTTTAACACGTAGCAAATATCAGGTGATTATTTCTAATTGTATTTCTCTGCTGGGTAATTTTAAGTTTTTGGCGTAGCGATCAAGAGTTTTTTGAGGGACACTATCAACGCTTCTGTTCATAACAAAGACTCAGATGATGTTCTGCCTTTCTCAGCGCTTCGCTTGTAATTTCTCATCTTGATATCCAGAACAAAGACTTGGGGTGAATTAGTCAACTAACCCAGGTATCCCCTGCTTGAAAAATGCCAGCTTTTGTTAATTCAAAACCTGACCACTAATCGCACGCCCATTAATATAATTTCTAAATCAATTGCCAATAAAAATATAGCCTGAAAGTGATGTTTTTGAACGATTATTAGCAGAAGAGCAATTCTCACCATTCTAATTTTCCTTGTCCCCTCGTACTTGTAAAAACAATTCAAAGAAAAACAGTCAACTATCACATTAACGTTTTGACGTAAGTATGTCTGAGTGTCTAATTACATTCATTCGCTATTGGTCCGTTAAAAGTTTACAGTATGGCGGCTCCACCTACATACCATATGCGAAATGTGATATGGCAAGTATTTTTTATGTAATAGGTGGTTAAGTGGACAAAAGGTTTTTTAAACGGGTACTGCATTATTACGTGCTTTTGTAACGCTGATAATAGTGATAATACTTAGTTTGCGGATAGCCATTTATTGATATTTAAACAAAACATATGTCCAACCGTAAAGGATCCAAAATGTTGGACACGACAAGAGCAGGGAAAGATGCTTTGAGAAAGGTCGTATCTCTGTAAGCAGATGTTCTTCTACAAAAGTACTCGATTGAAGAATCATACTTTTTTTCGGAGTATTCAAATTCAAAATTTAAATCTAGTATCAAAAGCTACAAATATGGCAAAGAAATTAATAATGAACATAGTACCTACAGTTGAAACATTCGAATATTAGAGAGCCTGTGTATGAGTATCTAATAAAGTAATATTTGTTATTTTACTCTTAACACAACACGATATACTGATTTTGTACAGCTTAATTTTTAATCTTCTAAATAAAGATATTAATTAGATGTTAAGACCGCATTATTCCAGCGCAGTAAGTTAATCATTTTAATGTTTAGCTTTGCATATGAGCAATTAACCCAACCATTCGTCAGTAGATTCCATTCTTGCAGGCTCTAATGATCTTTCCCAGAACAAATTACCATTCCTATAGGCGGTCCTTCGTAAAACGCAAAATTATAGGCCAAAGGACCACTTTTCCAGTGGCCGTGTAATAAAAAATTATAGCTAAGTCTAATGATAATAAGTCTTTTTTATGTTTCATGATGATTTGAAGTGGTACAGGGGAACATAAAAAGGACGATTTTAACTGTCAGCCCTAACTTTGGGCTAAAAATTAACCTACGTTCGCTGAGGATTTTGAAAGTTGATTTATGTTGACCGAAGGATAATAATATAGCAAGCTCTTGCTGATCAGCATATTGTTTGTTTTAATAAGTTGGTATCATAAATGCAATACTCTTCTGCAATAGCTACTGAACTGGCAAGTTATAGGGTAAGGTCGGGTTTATCGTACAGATGTTTAGTTTTTAAGCACTGAGTCAACAAATCAAATGTTATTGGTCGGTATAAACAATTAATTCTTAGATCATTTATCACCATAAAGGAGGGGTGGTAATTAACTTTATAATTAACCACTTTAATTAGCAGACTGTATTACCATAGGTTCATAGGGTGTGAATTGAAACATGTATTTTAGGTATTACCTACTTTAATAATGCAAGAATTACTTTGCATTAAATATAATTAATATATACAATGCAAAACATTTAGCAAGTGAGCTTATGGTCGCCGTGTTTGCAAAGGCGGGAGACAAAAGTGCTGTCATATTACACTGAGAAACGGTGCTTAGAAATGTTTCGACACCATGGGAGAAATATATTTCCATAGGCTTGCAAAAGCTTGCATCATTGAGGCGCTTTTCCTGGAAGCTCAGGAAATTATAATTTTAAATCAATTTCTGAATTGAAGGCAACGAGTGCAACAAGACATGTAGCTATTTCCTCTTGTCCTTAAACTGATATTATGAATTAATATTGTTTGCAGAAAAGTCTGAGCGAGCCAATCGTTATCACTCATTTAAGAACTAGTTTATTATATTATTATAAATGCTTCCTCTGAAGTCTAAATGAAAAAATGCAGCACAAAGCATCTTAACATTACCTCATTTTTTGTAACAAATTCCCTAGGAGTTTCAAATCATATTTAATGACCTAAAATTACAGTTCCTCCGAAGAACCTAATTAATCAAAACTCCTTCTAAAGAAACTTATTATACATTAGTCTCGTTTAACTGTAACCTTTTTTTAATTTTGCTCTATTTGACTCAACCTTAATCATATTTCTATTGACATTTAGCTTGTTCGATTTAATTTATTTAAATGAAAGAAATGCATAATTGATATATAGTATGGGAATAAATTGATAATGACATGAATTCATTATCTGAAAATGGTGATATTTTCTAGCAGGTTTTGTGTTTTCGTTGTTTTTTTTTTGTTCCTATTACGTTTAGATTTACTTGCTGAAGGTAATGTGAATTTTATATACACCTATTGATATGTTACCAGTGCAATATTGTTGCCTTTTCTATTTGATGTTGTAAGTACACACCTAGAGACTGTATATAGAGACGTAAATCAACATTCCTATACGATTTATAGTTTTTGAAATAGAAGATAGACGAGTGGGGCTTGAAGATAATATTTCTATAAATTATCCCAAATAAGTTTTATTACATAGAAACATTTGATATAATACATCGCCTCATCGATGAGTGTGCGGTACTTCAATTTGAAAATTTTCATGCTGTACATTTGAGCACGCCGTGTTTCTATCATAAACTTCTTTGATCAAACCGTCTCTATTGATACAAAAAAATGAAAATCTTTTACAATATATCCCAAACTAGCTGCAAGGCACTATACAAACGATAAATTTGTATCTGCAATTCGCAACAGCTTCCTAGAACCACCTTTTAACGGAGATCGTAAAAAACGGTCTTTTTACCTACCTGAATTTTTGACTAATGAAAAATGTCTAAGGATCTCTCTACCTGTGGTGCAAATAAGTTTTTAAAACAAATTTTTGGCGCCAAGGAGATGTGTTGTATTTGATAGAATAGAATTTACGTCCTTGATCTGCATTCGCAAAAATTTCATTCAGATTCAGAAGCAGTAGTTCTTCAATATTATGTTTATCCAAGAATGAATTTACTTTCAAACTTGGTATATTCAATGCTTTTATTGAAAATTTGCTTACTTTAATATTGAGCGTCCAAAAATGGTAAAAATAGATAGTTTGGGTTATTTGAACACGCAAACAAATGGTTTGTACAAAGACAAAATTAACTTTAATGCTGATGTCCAATGCCAAATTAATAACTAAAATAAAAACAAAAGTGAAAAGTGAAAAGAGAATGAAAACACTAAATCTGAATACACCTATCAAAATTTAATTTACTTTCTTCTTCTTCTTCTTCTTAACGTGCCATTTCCATCAATGGAGGTTAGATATCACAATGGCATATTCTTCTCGGTCTTCTGCAGTTCTTATGAGTTCTTCAGAACTAAGGCCAGTCCACTTGCGTATATTTCTTAGTAATGAGAGCGTTTTTCTTCCCAATCCGTGCTTGCCTTCGATATTTTCCTTCACCTGCGTAGCGATATTTAGAATTTCTAAGAATATGTCCCAGATATGCTGTTTTTCGAACTTTCACGAGTTTAATGTGTTCTCATTCTATTCCCAATCTGCGTAGATTGATAACCATTACTTTGATCGTTTTTATATTTACTTTCATACCCAAATCTTCGCAAGCCATATGAACGTTGTTAAGGAGACGCTGTAAGCTCAGATCCGAGTCAGCGATCACGACAGTATCGGCTGCGTATCTGATGCTGTTAATATTCACGCCGTTAACCTTGACTCCATCTGTGGGGTTCGCCAGAGCGCTACCAAATATATGCTCTGTAAACAGCATAGGCAATAGCACACAACCCTGCCTGGCGCCTTTGCGAATATCGATCAGTTTAATTTTAACACCCTGGTTCCGATACAAGCTTTGCAATAGGATAACGTCCCTCTCGTCTAGGCAAATCTATCAACAAGTCATGTCTCACTCTATCAAATGCCTTCTCGAAGTCGATAAAGCAGATGAAAAGGTCTCTCTGTTGATCGTAGCATTTTTGTGCTAACATCAGTAGACTGAACAAAGCCTCCCTCGTACCCATGCCGCTTCTGAAGCCAAATTGGTCATCTCCAATGTTCGTTTCGCATTTGTTGGAAATGCGGTTATGGATTATTTCAAACTTTTAGTGCATGACTCATCAATCTCCACAATTTTTTGGGTTCGTTTTCTTTGGCAGCGGTATAAAAACAGATTCCCATTCACGAGGTATTTTGCCCGTCTCATAGATACGGTTATCATCATCATCATCACGTAGCCTCTCTTGTCCACTGCAGGACATAGGCCTTGCGCTTCATTTATCCAGTTGTTTGATACTAGCTTAAGATCGCCGGTCCACCGGGTTGGAGGACGTCCTCTGTTTCTATAAGCATCCTGTCTAGGGCGCCATTCAATAATTTTCTTCGTCCATCTGTCATCTCCCTGTCTTGCCACGTGGCCCGCCCAACTCCATTTGAGATTTGTAATTATTTCCACTACATCTGTGACTTTAGTTCTTTGTCGAATTACATTGTTCATCACCCTGTCTCTCAAGGTCAAACCCAGCATAGAGCGCTCCATAGCGCGTTCAGCAATTCGAGGTCTCTCAGTTGATTTTTTGGTAAGAGTAAGGGTTTCTGCGCCATAAGTCATGACAGGGAGTACACATTGATTAAACACTTTTGGTTGGAATATCTGATTTAAATACATAACGCAGTTTTCCATATGCGGCACACGCTAAACTAATTCGTAGGTTAATCTCACATGTTTGGTTGTCGCGACCAATTTTTATCTCATGTCCTAATTTGTAGGATGTTACTTGTTCGATTAGCTTTCCATCTACTTCAATATTTTGGTAAATTACCAGGTTTGTCATAAATTGGGTTTTGGATGTGTTGATCTTTAATCCAGCCGGGGCAGATGTAGTTCTTAATTTCGCAAGCATTTCCTTAGCGTGATCTATTCTGTCGGTAATTAAAATAATATCATCTATCACGTAGGTGGTTTAGCATCTCTCCTTTGATATTTATTCCCATGTTGCTCCAGTCTATTCTTTTAAATGCATATTCTAAAAGTGTTGATAACAATTTTGGAGAGATTGTGTCTCCCTGTCTTACTCCACGCTCGATTTTAAAGTTTTCTGTCTCTTCATGTAACTTGACACTTGCCGTTGCATTTTGATATATTATGTGGCTAATGAGAGCTGTATATCTATGATCCACCCGACAATCTGCCAGTGCCTTCATCATTTCGTAGTGCTTGATTGTGTCGAAGGCTTTGTGGTAATCCACAAAGACAAGAACGAGAGGTTTATTATACTCGACGCATTTCTCTACTAAATACTTTACCACTTGCAGGTGATCATTTGTACCGAATTTTGCTCTGAAGCCAGCTTGCTCTCTAGGCTGGTATAGTTCTAGTTTGGAATCAATAGGTTTAGTGATTATTTTAGCGAACAGCTTATAGATATGTGACAAAAGGCTAATGAGCCTCTGGTTTTGTAAGTTGGATATATTGCCTTTTTTGTATATTAAGATAATTATGGCATTGTTCCAAGCTGTTGGTGTTGTCGCATTTATTAGGCATAGATTAAAAAGTCTAGTGACAGCATTTAGTAATTTCTCCCCTCCTTTTTTGACAGCCTCTATTACTATGTCATCATCTCCTGGAGCTTTATTATTTTTCATCTCCAATAAGAACATTCTAACTTCTTCTTCTGAGCCTACATTTAGCACTTTCCTAATAGATGGCCTTTCTTCAATCTCGTTTTCATGATATAGCGTCCTGTAGAACTCTTCAACAATCTGTATTATTTCTTTCTTATTTGTCACAATTTCACCATCAATATTTTCAAGCTTACATATGTTGTTTCGTCCTGGCTTTAATTCTCGTCTCAGTATCTTCATACTTATGTTTTCTTCTATAATTTTCGTTGTTTTTTTCTGTGTTATATCTTCTGATGTCCTGTCTGATCGATTTCGAAATATTTTTATTCAGTTGGCGTAGTTCGGTATTATTTTCAGTATATTCTTCAGTTTTCTTCTTTTCTTCATCTTCTCTTTTGTGTTTGTGCTAAGTTTTCCAGGATTCTTTTCACCAATTGCGCAATGTTGTTTGTTTGCAGTATTAATTGCCTTCATGATGGTTTTGGTAAGTTCTTCTGTCTCTTGATTTTCAAATACACCCAGAAGGTTATCGATGGTTTTTCCGTAGTCTCCTTCATTATCTACTTCAGTCCACTTTATGTTACTTCTTTCTTTAGTTATTAGTCTTCTTCTCTCCTTTTTTAGTCTAAGAACAACCTTTCCTCTTACAATTCTATGATCACTTCCGATAGAAAATTTGTTTAGTACGGTGACATCAGTGACTATTTCTTTCTTATCTGTAATTATGAAGTCTATTTCGTTCTTGCTGTTACTGTTAGGGCTGCACCAGGTCAATTTTCTATTAGGACTCTTTTCGAAAAAGGTGTTCATAGAGATCAGGCTACCACAAAAAACGATACGGTTATATAATTTGACAAATAAATCCATGTTCTCATTACTAATTAGCTTTAACATTTCAGGATAAATTTCATCTGGTCCTGGGCTTTTGTTTGTTTTAAGTTGTTTTATCGCATATTCTACTTCGGATTTTAGAGTATATGGTCCCTCCACGCTGGTATCTGCTTGGCGAGGCTCTGCTCTGTCGCTGTTAAATAGGGTCTTGATATATTTTTTCCCATTCCTCTAGTTTTCCCTCTGTGGAGTCCAATAGCTTTCAGTCCGAGCCCAACAGGCTGTGTATTGTAAATTTTTTATTTCTCAATGTAACTTCTCTCACTTTTTATGCGAGTTGAAGTAATCATGGCGTCGTTGAAGATTCTCTATTTCAAAGCATTTACCCTCCATCCATCTTTACTTAGCGTTTCTTATCTCGATGCGAATGTTTCTGTTCCAGGAATCCAGGAATTCCTTTGTCATCCAGTACTGCTGATTTCTTCATAGAGTTGATTTTAGATTTATGTCTTTCAGTTGTACCCATTAGGATAGCCTCTATAGTTTCCCACATGCTGTTTACATTAGTAGTTGTTGAAATCAGATCTCCAGAAACTTTTGTAAGGTGTTCGTTTAATTATTTGCTCACTGTTTTTTTGACGGCAATATCTCTCAATAGCTCGATATTTGGTCCATTTGAAGTTATTGGTTTCTTTGTGATCTTCCATTTGGATCTTACTCCAGCAACAACAGGGTTATGGTCCGAGCCGATATCAGCTCCTGGATAGGTCTTAGCGCTGGTGACTGAGCTGTAGTATCTTTTGTTGACCATTAGGTTGGTCTACCTGGTTGCTGACCGTTCTGACATTCATATGCTGTGATTATGTCCATGTATAAAGTCTGCGGGGATGATGTTTGAACAAAGTAGTTGTTACTACCATGTTATATTGTTGGCAGAATTCAATGAGTCTGTATATATGAGCGAACTGAAAAAGAGCTCGTAAAATAATTATTGTTTGGGAATCACTATTTGATTTTATAGCCAATATTTATTTGTAACTAACTCAGTGGTAGGGTAAAGTTCAGTATGTCGTACCGTGTGATAAATTCTACTACCACTGATTTATACAAAATAATAAATCTAGTACCGTTGACTGAATAACTATCAGTCAACGCTAGTGCTCTATATCAACAATCTCCTAGGCAGGATAAACAATTCTATTTGCAGACGACAGCACTCTGATATCATCATTCATATCGCGGACTCCGATGACTATACTGCTCGTTCCCAACGCGAGCAAGAAAATCAGATTGCTGCTATCAATGCGGATATAAACGCCATCGTGAAATGGGGTGAGGAAAACAATGTCCAGTTTAACGCAGGAAGATCTCAAGCAACTGCCTGCTCAAGAAAATCAAACACCGCTGGACCTGAATTATTAATGACAAGACAAACACTGACTCTGGCCTTATCCATAAGCTTGCTGGGCATCAACATAGAAAACAACATGTATTGGCCTAATCACGTCATCAAAATCGCCAAAGCAGCAGTACAAAAGCTAGGAGCACTCCATAATGCAAAAAAGTTGGATATACCTCATCAGCTCTTACTGCTCTATAAGACCCAGATAACACCATCTCTGGAATATCGTTCCCATGTGTGGAGCTGGGTGCTCTAACACTTGCTCAAGGTATTGGACTCAATACAAAGGAGAGCAGTGCGTTTTGTGGATAACCTAGAGTTGACTAAAGACCTTGATAACATTGAACATCGAAGTAAAATGGCGCGTCAATCTCTTTACTATCGATACTACCACGGAAGGTGTTCAAACGAACTGGCATTTATGATTGCGCCCAGAGTCGTGCCAAACAAAAACACCCGTCAGACATAAGCTGCTCTTCAACATACGATTCAGTTGTGAACACCTAGGACGTCGCTGTTACGGGATTTCTTTATCTGGAGGACTGCCTCGCTCTGGAATAGACTTCCGAGTAACGTCTTTCCCGAAAACTACAACCTACATCAGCGCTTCAAGCCCAATGTCCAATTTTTAATTTATGACTAGATTACGTAACCTCAAGTGCCCCTGGTTGGTCGAATATTTTCTTTTGCTGTATCATTAGACGAGGCTCTTGCAGACCAATGGTCCTAGCATTTCAGGAAATATTTTGTGTTCAATGCTGCTACATCTATACAATACAAATTATGTAAGTATTCAATACTAGCATATTGTACAGTGACAATTCAAGAAGGAAACACAAAGTTGGGTACCACACATCCAAACGTTCCCAAAACGTATATGTAATATTCTGATTACAACGACATTAACATTATAATAGCAACGCAAAAAGGTCATTTTCAATTCTATATATGAATATAATAAAAGCAAAACGTGTTTTTGCTTTACAAATTCGAAATAATTGCGTAGCACCATTCATTATTTCATTCATTTTTCCCACGATCGTTAGCCGAACCCGGTAAGCACTTTTTGCCTTAATTTTAATATAACTATCTTTGTACGAGGGACGTATAATTTGAAGATATAGCAGAGTTTTTCGATGTAAAAACTCTTCGAGAGATTTCAATTTAGAGATGGATACAAATTGATAAAAGTAATCTTATCCCAAACTAATCAACGATATTAGATTATCAAACCTATTGTGGGTCACATGTGTACCTTGCATTATATAAGTGCCGTAATTAAATTAATAATAAGAAAGTGTCGTTGTGACAATTTTATGTTCGAAAATGGTAAATCCTACTTATAGCAGATCCTAAATTGTCACGCCAAAGACCAAACGCAGAAAACTTAATTACCGGGTTTCCAATAGGGAGAACATAGAGCGCCTCTTAGGGTTCCATCCGGAAGCTAGTTTGGAAGAAAAAGAGAATCTGGTAGAAGAGGAGTCTACCACATAACTGAGACGTATTTCCTAGCGCCGTCAACCAACGGTCACCAATATTCTCAACCAATAAGGTATAAGAAAAAGACAATTTCTGACTTACATAAACTTATGCCCCGATCTGCGTGTGCAGAATTTTTGCTGCTCTCCACTTATAGTTTAGACCTTGGAAATACATATCTTTAAATAGGTTGTCAAATAGATTTACATCCAAATTGCCGTTCTTTTTGTGAGAAAATCTTTAACCCCTTCTTTCACAAATATACATTTTTTCCAAAATTTTGAATATTCCCTCCCTTCCCCCTTCCCTAAATGCTTTGTTGAATTTATAAAACTTCAATGAGTCAATTTCAAGATTCTACTTACCATGTTCCCTCAAATCGTATAGGACGTGCTAAATCCTATTCTAAATTCTAACTAACATTTTACCCTCGGTAAGTGCTTTCAAAGCGTCCAGATTAACTCCTCAAATAATAATATTCCAGATCATTAAGTATATTAATAACTAAATTGCTTCTTAAATATATAAGAAAAAAATATTTAATTCTTTTACCTGCATGTTCATCCAAGGGCTTGGTTCTAGCGTGTCCGCGCTTTAACATATTGAAATTGTATTCTTTAAGATATAAATATTCATAAAAACGCATAAGATCCCCATACCATCTAAACACATATTTAAATTTTAAAATGATTTAATAGTCTTTCATTTTAATCTTTAATAACTAACTTTGTCGGATTTGCATACCGACATTAGCATTTCTCGTTAAGTATTAATACTAATTATTTTTTTTTCGCCGCTCTCTATTCTTCCTTGGAGCTGTCTTTTGTTGTCTGTGAACGTTCGAAAAATGAGATGGATTTAGGACCGTTGGTACTATTATTTTATTTATTTAAATCAGAAAATTTGTTGATCTCAATATTGGTACTATGAATATTTTGCAGACTAAATTTGTGACAGTTGATATTTTATTTTGAAATCAATAATTTCGAAACGTACGAGCAAAATGTATATTATTATACTGTCACGACTTGTATTTTTTGTACTTGTGATGCCACGCCTTATTTAGGGTACAGGAGAGTAGCCCAGATTTGGGATCGCACTACGTCAGATTGAAAAGAGATGATAAAGGAGACACATTGATAAAAACAATAACAAGTGTATTTACAAACCAACTTAACAACGGTTAAACTGTATATTAATAAGTGCGTGTTTATGTTTATAGATAAATTAGGAGTTTACACTATACCCAATTAATATTAAATGCATGTCTCGAGGGAGGCTTAGTTCAAAGTGTTTCTAGACCCTTGATTACTGTTTTATTAATAAAGTTTATGTGAGCTGGGTTGTCTTTTATTCATGTAGGTATTTGTTTTGACATTTATTTGGTAAGTTTTTTAGCGTTTCTAATTTAAATTTGTCACAGATTTCTAAGGCACTTGCACTACTTTTAAAAATCCCCAAAAAATCCCCTTATTGGAAATTTTGATACTTTACTCGTAGATTCGACTCTCACTGCTTTTTAGAATCTCCCAGGATTCCCGGGCCTGTGCAACGGTACATCCAGGTTAGATAGGGACCTGATCACCCTGGACCTGTGTTCACAGATATTGAGGTTGTGGGATAGAACAACTAGGTTGGTTGACCACTGTTGACTGGTTGAAGTGATGGAATTGAAAACAAGCAACAAAGTGTCCTCTTTAAAGCTAAAATGTACGTGCTTGAGTGAGAATTCCGCCAGTCACCCTGTATTTTCAAAATGACTGTCAAGGTACACCACGATATACAATTTATATCGTGCTAACAACTTCACCGGATTTTAGAAAATTAAACCACAATGAATTACATTTAATGTTCATCCACTTCCGTCTCTAACGAATCGTTGAAGATATTCAAGATATCTATCGAGTATAACATTGTTTAAATAGTAAAAAGTAGGCGTAAATGACAAAGCTCAACTAACCGTAAGCAGATAAACGACGCTGCCACAGCCACCACAAAACCTATTGTAAAAGCGAGTTTTTGCAATGCTATTGCCAATAAAATACGGTATTTCAGGTCACATTGCAAACTGAAGCTCTGTCTGTCAACCTTATAGCGATCTTTAGTTCTTTATGCATTGCTATTTTAGTTGGAAAACATATTTGGCGGGTAAAATCAGCGTGCTCCATTTTTTCAGTCAGGACTAACCGAAATTAACCCAAACTAATCAAAATTAGCTCCTTTCCTAAAGCAAAAAGATTCAAATTTGAATTATTCGAAGGTAATTTTTTTTCGAAAAGTTTTAATGAAAATTATCAACCGTATAATTTTGTTATTATTTTTTCTAAAGATGATTTTTTATGCTTCAATCTTGGGTTAGTTTAGTTTTAGATGCTTTTAGGTTTGGTTAGTGTGTGCTTTATTGTCAATAATTATCAATTTTTGATCAACTTGTATTAGCTTGAATGATATTTAAAGAGATTTTAAGAAATTTTTGGTTAGTTTAGTCAATTCGGGATAGTCTTGGTTTGCTGTTTTTCAAAAGTTAATAATGTTTCGAATTTTTAAAGATTAAAAAAATAATTTCTCTTAACATTATTTTTGGTGATATTTATTCAAATATCTCGGCTAGTAGCGGTTAAATTGGTTTCTTTGGGTCTGCTGTACTTGCATAAAATGAAAGTCGCTTGCAATTTTTATGGATTGTTAACTTTTGGTCGGTTTTGATTTGTGTTAATATTATGCTTTAGCTCGTCTGCTACCTGCTATTTGAATCAATTACTAAATCTAGGTTACTTTTTATCAGTTTGGGTTAGTTTATCAGTCGGTGTTGGTTTCTTTTTGGTAGAGTCGTTGGTAAAAAAATCCTGGCTCTGAAATTAACCACAATTATACACAATGCCCAACGAACTAAAGATCGCTAGATAGAGCTGATAGAGCTTCTTACAGTTTGTCATAGATCAAATAATTCGGTTTAAAAAAAAATTGAAAAAAAAATTGTTGTGATTTATGCCAATATTTTGGGATAGCTGGTTTTGGTTGCTTTAGAGTGGGATCGGTTAGTGCGTGCTTTGGGGTTTGGGTTAGTTTAGGTTACTTATTCATAATTCAAGTGATTCGATAAAATTCAAACATGCTTTTGCCTGTTTACTGTTTTAAAAAGATATAAATTTTTGATTAGTTTAATCAATTGGGATAGTTTTGGTTAGTGTGAGTTGGTAAGAATCAAGCATGTTTATTGTTTTTCATAAATTAATATCTTTTTTAAATCAAATTCTTTAAAAGTTAAGTTTTTCGAACGGAATATTATTCCAATTTTTTTTATTATTTTTTTTTACAAAGATCTTGGTGAATAGTTTATTACTTGGGTTAATTTCGGCGATTTAATTAATTACTATTTTTAAGTTAGTTTTGATCAGTTTGGGTTAGAACTGGTTAATTCGGGTGGTGATACACAACGCACATGCACGTGGTGGCTCGAATTCGAGTCTGTGTGTGGGTATCTAGAAAACCGTAAGAGATACAGTGGCGGTCAAATAGTTTTCGCATTTAGGTGTCTAATAATTAGATAGTTTTAAAATTCCGAGTATTTTCGGAGATATCCGGAAAAAAGCAAAATTTTGAAAAATCGTTTTACCTATATTTTTTTCTGGGCTTATTTAAAAACGGATTTTAAATTGAGTTGCACTTTTGCATTGCCACTTTTTCCGGTCTATCCAATGGTGTTGTCGAGCTTGGAATCCGACGTCTCGTCTCCAAGGGGTCATCATCAACTCTATTTTTTTAAATACTAACTATATTTTTTTATCGTTTTTCAGATAATATTAGCGTTATTAATATGAAAATGTGTCTTTATTCTTTGTTTAATTTTTTTAGTTTTTAATTTATTTAAGTTACTTTTAAAATTTTTATATTCTATAAAAATATTTTATTTTCTTTTTATGTTAAGTGGAAAATGAGAGCCTTTATTTTTAATCAAAAAAAAATAGTAATAGTGCAGTAGTAGCAGTCAAATAAGTATTTAAAAAAAATAAATAAAATAAATTAAAAAAATTGAAAACACATATTTAATAACGCCAAAATCATCTGAAAAATTAAAAAAAAATAAAGTTCATATTTAAAAAAAGAGAGCTTATGATGTACCCTTGAAGACAAAAAGTCGTATATCAAAACAACCACCATTGAGCGGAAAAAGTGGCAAAGCAAAAGTGCAATTCAATTTAAAATCCATTTTTAAATAAGCTCAGGAAAAAAATAAAACGGTTTTTCAATATTTCGGTTTTTTTCCGGATATCTCCGGAAATACTCAGACCGACACTGTATCTCTTTCGGTTTTCGAGTTAACCATCCATACATAGACTCGAATTCGAGCTTGCAATTTTCATGAATTATTAACTTTTGGTCGGTATGAGTTTGTTTTGGTTAGTTTTAATTATTGCGTTTTTGAAAAAATCAAAATCACTTTAACCAATAACACCGTATTGCTTACCTGTTTGGTCACGATTTCCTTGGGTTGCTAAAAAAAGCAAGCCGCGCTTACTATTTTTATGAGTTTTCAATTTTGCGTTAATATTGGCTCATAAAAATCAAGCCCACGTCTGTGCACTTGGAAGTTAAGCGAAGCTAACCTAAATGCACAAAATATTTCTCTAACGTTAAAATGGTCAAAAGCAAAATATTCTGCTTTGAATCAAAAAATTATATCTGTGTGTATTTTCACAATTTTACTTTAAATTTTAAACATTAGAAATATACAGGGTGTATCTAGTTTAAAATAAGATTTTGGTGTGCCGCGCGATTTTGATTCGACCGATAGATTCAAAGCGACTAACAGGCTAACTGAAATTAACCGAAATTAATATTTTTATGACAAAATTATTCGATTGTAAATTTTCGCTCAGATCATCTTTTGGAATAATTTTCTCGCCATAGAAAAGTTAGCGACGTTGCCGCAGTTAGACTTTTTCATTAGATTCGACATGTGGCGAACATGCAACCCTCGACTCTAAAACCACACTGGTAAGAAGGGAAGAAATTTATACTTTAATGAAAATCTGCCAAATCAAGAACATTTCTCAAAATTTTTAAAAATGCACATAGGGCTAATATGTATCTATAATTATTATTATTACGCACAAATTGACTAACTAATTTTAAATTTGGTTCTAATTCGGCAATTATCATTTTTCCCTGAATTTTCCTTATTTTTAGGGTCAATTTAATTGCATGATCAAACATTCTCAAAGCATCCACTTGATTTTTCCTTGTTTAATCAAGTTTCTTCATACTCTTCAGAATTGTTAACTTCTTTTCCAGCTCCTTTCATTGCATAACTTTTCTCTTTTTTTTCCAATGTATTCACTTTATTGAAGCTTAGGTCAACAGACTATGATTCTCAACATAGGAAACGATACAAAATGCACTCGATCCTAACATGATTCACTTCCTTCAAATGTACAAGGTATCGTGATAACAACTCATTAAGCAATAGACAATTTATCATAGTCAAATTCCTGAGTTATTTGTAATGTTCTATACTTAACATAATTTAAACACTTGGTCTTGTGGTTAAGATTATCGGGCTGGAAAGAGGCAACGAGAAAGGAGATTTTTCGTGTTCCGCAAACCATCGAAAACGTTATATTAAATATTGGTTAATTAATTGAAAATTTCTTAATTATGACGATAAAAACAAATATATCAAAATATTGAAAAGCAGTCTTTCAGTTAGAGAATAATGGACCGGATCGCCAATATATAAATATTGGTCGCTTAGTTTTGTATTTAAAATTATAGTTAAGAAAATAGTTATTAAAAACTGTTTTTGAATTGCCAGTAACTATAATATTTCTGCACGTGTCACTAACTGCAAACGTGTGATTGACGAAACTAAGGACAAACACAATCAAACCACCAGAAATAGACATTTGCAATGTCTCACTGATTCCAAGAATTTCTGGTGGGTAGCAAAGGCAGTAAGTAATAATTTTACAAAAAAGGCGCCCCCACATTTGATAGATGAACGCGGCATCACGGCGACTATAGCTAAGGAAAGAGCAAACATGTTCGCCGAAATGTTTTCATCGCACTCTACCTTAAAGGTCCCCCAAAGCAAGGCTCTCCCCACCATATCCAACATGAACACTACAGAAGTTAAACTGCGCCAACGAACTAACAACCAATATTTACAGGCTTTTTTCTCTGTCTTACCGAAAAGGGATTTACCCATCTTCTTGGAAAGTCGCTGGAGTGAAACTTGTTCCAAAAAAGGCAAGAAAACCACGCTTTCAAACTATCGCCCAATTGCCTTGCTTCCAATAATCTCCAAAGTTATGGAACGTGTAGTCAATCAGCAACTACTTAAGTACCTTCGCAAACAGAGATCGGCAGGAGATACATTGGCCTATGTCACTCATATTATATGCAATTGAGAACTACAGAGAATCTCGAGCGACTGAGTTGGATATTTCGAAGGCATTCGATAAAGTTTGGAATGACAGATTGCTCAACAAACTGCCGTCCTTCGGACTGCCAGTATCTCTCTGCAGCTGGCTTGCCAGTTACCTTAAGAACCGATCTCTGCACGTTCTAATTGATGGGCACATTACAAACACATTCACCATTAATGCGGGAGTGCCTCAGTGCGCAATACTTTCACCAACTCTGTTCCACATCTATATTAATGACCTGCTGACCGAAACCACTAATCCTGTTTACAGTTTTGCAGATGACAGTACCCTGACTATCTCCCAATTTAGATCAGAAAAACCTTTACTAGCGACTGAGGCTTATCACTGCAGACAGAAGCAGATTGCAACAATTAATCAAGATCTGGCAAAAGTTCGAACTTGGGGCGACATGAAGTGGAGTTCTATGAAGCAAAAACCCAAGCAGCCACGTTTAGGAAGAATGCCAGACCTGGAGTTGACTCGAGATCTGGATGGTCTGGAACACCGCTGATATGCGGCCGAGATCTCCCTGTTCTACACATATTTCCACGGTAGATGTTTCCAGGATTTGGCTCGCATCATCCCGCAACGGGCTGTTGCTGCCTTTAAATATCACATTTGCTGTCCTAACAGCAGCTACAGCATTTTATTGATCTCAACATGATAACGCCCGATATTATATTTCCGCGCATTCAAGAAAATAACTGCAGTAACAGAAAGTTGCAACGACACTGTTGGCATTTACCAGGCCTTAATCCAATAAAACATAAAATGATGACTAATAAAAAGTTATGTAAATCGGAAGGTACTTCCTTCCGCCTATTGCCGCCTGAATGATACTCAAAAAAATACTACATATTTTATTACGCTTTATTTTTTCCCGATGCGTAGTAACAAATATCCTACAGCCTTTGTAGTTTCAACTGGCAATATCAACTGATATCAGATATATTTTTTATATTTATAACCCTCGCACCCCACGCATAACTAACCTACCGCAATGCCACCGATGCTTACAGAAATGTTGGTGTAATCAAATCCCCGAAAAAGCAATTTAGTCGCAAATGTGTGGGTCAAAGAGGTTATCCTTCCTCTTTTATTCGCAAAATAGATATTCATTCCCTCCATAAATGTAATCATTGATTTAGCCATTTTGGTCTTTTGCTTTTTTAGGACGGGGCGATTCTATCTGGCGCGATTGAAATGATTTCGCCTGTTTGTGCAGATGAAAATCAACGAAATATGATAGCGAGAACGCTCCAAAAACGTTCGTACATTTGTGGTATTGTATGCGAAGTAACAGTATTCATTACAGCAAAAAATGTTTTATATGATAGCTTCTATGTTATAAAATAGAAACCTACGAAAATTTGTTTTAACTTTAGAGGGAGTCTGAAGATAAGCAATATACATTTACTGTCAACATCTGCATAGGATACACACACATAATTTCAATTAGAACTTAAAGAAATAATAAGACCTCTGATTTATGTCGAATGGTACAAATATTTTCAAAAATTGATATTTTATTAATGGTGAAAGGCTCAACTAAAACATTTTTATCTAATGCTTCATTTGTAAATAGATTTGGGGTAATTGGCTGTTTGGTTAGACTAGTCTAATATACTAACCTTCAGAATTGTAGATAATTGTAAATATAGTTTTAAGATTTTGAAGCAGTGTCTAAACTACAAACACCGAAAATACAATTCGATACCCATAAAAATCTTCTCAGACTCTATTAATGACAATAAATGCGTTTTTTGTATTCAAATATGTTATCTCTATATTTCGGACTTCGTCTTTCGAAACTCCTTTACTCGCCAATGCAAGTCCGTAATATTCCAGATTCTTTTCATTTCCAAATTGAATTTTGAGCAAATTTCACGTATTTAAACGTTTGCTTAGTGACATTCCGCGGGATAATGGTTAGACAAATTGAAAGAAAATCCCATAGCTATTTGAAAAGAGCCAATTTTGAATCTTTGTATTGTTAAATCTCAATCGCACATTTTCAAAAATATCATTTTTGATCTGATTCATGGGAGCATTTGCATTTTTTGAAAATATTGTGGCAAACAAAACCTATTGTTTTTTAAATGGCATACCTTATGATCCATGGTTATGTGGGTCTGATGTCAATAGATTAAAGAAAACTTTAATTAAACCTCAAAAACTGGGCGAATTTAATAACCAATTCTATATTACCAGAAATATTTCAGTACAAATTCTTCCAGACGTCAGTCATTCCACATGCGTCGTGCTGATGTATTGGGTGATCACGTTTCGCGATATTTGAATTTGGGAGAAAGGTCTCCCTCAAATTTGCTAAAATGTTGATATGATTGTACGATTGGTTTATTAAATTAAACATTTATGTCGAGGCGTTTTTAAGATACAGGGAATCCAAAAAGGCACGTTTTTCTTATTATTTTCTACTTAAAAAACGGTTTAAGCAATCGATACCAATGGATTTATCCTATCCTCCCGAAGTTTATGCACATTAAAAGAACAATTTCACGAAATTTAAAAACACAGAAAAGAAATCTAAGACAATAAAAACTTAATTTTTGAGTCATCCTGTAAAATCTTGCTTTTTATGTACAAAAATCTCGGGGAATAGGATAAATCCAATGGTATCAATTGCCTAAACTGATTTGGAAGTAGAAAATAATAAAAACGTGCCTTTTTGGACATCTTGTATCTCGAAATCGGCTCGACAGAAATATTAAATTTTTTAGAAATTTTTCAAGGAGCCCCAATATAAAAACATCAAAATTTCAGCAAATTTGACGGAGACATTTTTCCTCGTGCAAATGGTACCTAGCTGGTGCTCATTTAAAATTAAACGTAACGTGATTAGAAAAAAGCCCCTTTAATGTACTTGCTACTAATCCCATATTTGATAGCTCTACCCTTAATCGTTCACGAGATAATTTAAAAATATTTGAAAAATTCAAATTTCGCGAAATGTAATCACCCTGTATAATAACATTATCTGACATCTGTAAGAAAAACCGGAAGCATTACTTATCTAATTTGGCCTTACATTTGATTGAAATATTATTGGCATTTAAGAGTTGGCTATCAAGTTGACTCTGGCGTTTCACGATTATTTTTGAGCCACCCTGTCTACTCCTAGATTTCATGCCACTTAAATTTTTCTTCCCTATATCTAATACAGATTAACGGATTAACTTCAAATTTAAATGGATGACAGAGTTTTCTGACAAAATAAAATTATATACACTGTAGTATAACATACCAGGGCCTGTTCAACATAGTTGAATGAGATAATTTGTGCTTTGTCTTTATTTTGCCAATGACCGTCAAAATAGATTAAAAAGAAAACCAATACCTACGTTGTGTTATGTATTAATTCCAAAATTAAACCACAGATTCCTAATACACCTAATCCATTAGAGAAAACGTGCCAAATTATTAGAGCAAAAAACGTGCCGGACAGCCTGGAATTAACGAGGGGAAAGAGTACGGCAGAGAAACCCTCGATCTAAATTCCTAAACCAAATTATGCTGTATAATCTTTATTAGTAAAATAATTAATTAAATTACTGTCACCCGTACCACAAATCGTAGTTCCATACTTGTAACAATACATTTAAAACTGAAGGGGTTTTTGTTAGTTAGCCAGACGCCGCTGGAAGGTACTGAGGTGCTGGATTACGGAGGCTACCCAGCTATTTAGTTGCAAATTGGGCCAATATTTGTAATGACATGTTAAAGCACAGAAGCAAAACAATTCACCAAAGTAAACCGTACACTGCACCGGCTTTTGACTATCTATCCCCGTTCTCGAGCGATACGCTTTCGGATCTCCTCCAAAAAAACTTGCAAAACCCGACTTCAATTTATGACTTGTTTTTCTCTTTTTCTTTCTTTACATCAATATATAGGATCTCTCAAAATTGAATGTATCAGGTCTAATGAAATAATATTTTTAATAGGCGGGTTACCTCAACACCATTGGCGTGTGTACTGATATGTAAATAGAAGGGCCGATTTTCAGGAAAGCCATTTTGGCGACACACCCTGACGCCATTCATAAAGAATACTAAAAAATTATATCGAACGGGTGCGCTCTTGCCATCTGTCGTGACTGTCTGACAGGCGTTGCTGGATATATACCAAATCTGATAGGATTCCAGAAGAAATTGTTAATTTGTCAATTGGTAGCAATTCTATTTTTGCCCCAGAGCTAGAAAATGAATTAGTTCAATATACATTGGCCATGAAAGAACGTTTTTTTGGGCTTAAAGAACGAGGCATTAAGCGTTTGGCATTTCATATTTCTAGAAGGAATCAAATACCTCATCCGTTCGATGGAGTGAATACATCAACAGGGAAAAATGTTTTCAATAATTTATAAAAAGGCATCAACAAATTTCAATGAGGACTGCACAAGACAAAAATCAACTCATAGAACAGGCGCCTGCGAGCATCTCCAAACGATCCTAATAGGAATACAACCTTGAGATAGGCTACCTAATGTAGTAATTTTTTAATGCTTTATTGTTTTGACAAAAGTGATTAAGGCATAAAGAATGCATGTTTTTTACAAAATATCTCTTTGTTTGTTATATTTTCTTATAGTCCATGCATGAGGACTATAACTAGAATATAGTTGTTGATAGCATAGCTGTCGTAACTCTCCCTCCACTATAACTTCGTATCCGCAGTTGCTATACTAAAAAAGCCAAGCACAGAAATACAGTTATATTAAGTATATAAGGTGCATCAATAATTTTAATAATATCATTATTAAATACTTAATTAATAATTAAATAATAGCAATAAAAACACATTCTAATTGCAATCGCGTTTACAATAAAATATATAATTTGTTCAAGTCTAGCGAAATTACCAACTTTCATGTTAATTTTATTAAAATCCCTGTGCAATTTTATTTTTTTTTTATAAATACCATACGAATGTGTGCAATAATGAGAAATTTTAATATACATTCGACACGGTACTTTGCTCATGCAAATCGTAATATTAAAAAGATATCTTTTACATTTTGCTCATATATGCATGCCTAAGTATTATCTGATGCTTATGAATAATATAATTAACATTATCTTTAAGTTCGTCGGGTATAAGGAAAAAAACCTTTATTTGCACGTATTCCCATAATTACAAAAAACGGATTGAAGTGGTTAAATATTTTCTACAGCATTGAGTCATTATCTAGCTATCTAATAATTATATAT
>MU182684.1:145376-180339 GCA_016904865.1 Pissodes strobi
TGATTTTCATTTACTAATTGATGTAATTACTGAAACACTAATATTATTTTGATATCAATACCAAATACGGCTCCTAAGTATTTTGTGACAATTTATTTCTTTAATTCGATTTCTTCTATTAGAAAATAATATGGAATTGTTCTGTAGAGGAATCTGTCGAGATATATTAGATTAGTTTGGGTTAATTTCCTCTAAATACATCAATTAGTAAATGAAAATCATAGTTTAAATCATCGATTCTATAAACTATGCCCAAGCTAACTGAATCTCTAATTCCAGTTATCATTTGGTTCTTAACTTTGATCCGCGCAGCAAAGTAACAAATCATGACCAGTCGGGGCAGGAAAGAAGATACCTAGTAAGGAAATACAGAGACTTGTTGGCTTAAAAATGTGTAAAAATCAGTACGAAATTCCCCGTCATCAAAAACATGAAAATGCAATATGACACTTGGAGCTAGTCGAAGCAATGGCAGTTTAAGCCCTTTTGTTATAAGAACATGCAAAGGTGAGAAGAAAGAAAGAAGCTAAAGATGTTCGAAATGCCACTAAAATGTTAGGAACACCTTGCAAAGCTGGTCATGGACTTGATAGTTTAAAGATAAATATAACTGTGAAATTGCCGGTTTTTTCACAAGAAGGATGAAAAATACTTGTTGAAAATTGCACAAGCTCTGGATTACCCCATTATAGCATAGGCCCATATATTAAGTCTGCTTTCTAAAGATGTGGAAATCGAGGAGATAAACTGTATTTCAAATTGTAAAATACTTCCGAAATATACCTACGAAGTGGCAAAAACTTAATTACTTACAAGATGTTCCATGGAAAACAATTCCGACTGCCTTAAAGTTTGTGCCAGTGTTTGGCCCAAATTGTTTTAATACTATGAATAGCAGAAAAATGACACTGATCCAGTGATAGTTTAAAATATGGATATTAAACAATGGCTGATGAGTTTTTACAATTGCAGTTCTAACAAAAAGATGCAAGCGTCGATCTCATGCAGTTGAGACATGGAAAACTTTAATAGCTGTTTTGGTTTGGTCAGTATTGAAGATAATAGATATTCACATAAATCAGCTCTTCTATAGAAGATACAATCAGACTTTAACACCTTTCCCCTTTGTGACATTCCTGTTTGGCTCCTGACTCCATAGTCAGATCATACCAAAGACAGTTGGGCAGTCACCCCTATCGCAATTATTGAGAAGGTAACTTAGTAAGGGATGTGCAAGATGCTGGTCATTGGAGTTAAAACTGTTGCATGGCGGGGGATTTCCCTAACAGAATTCGATTTGCGGAAAATTGTACAGGATTTTCTTGGCCAAAAAGAAGTCTAAATATAGAAGCACAAATATTAGAAGCAACGCAAGACTATTTTGATGAACTAAAAATTTCGTTAGAAAATATTACCTATGACGAAACAAATTTCAGTGACGATCCTGGTCATGTTAAAGCCGTGTCCAGGAGAGGCAAATTATCGACTCCACAAAAACCAGCATTTCTGTAATGATAGCAGCTTCCAGTTCAGGAAATTCATGCTACGTGTTTATGAAGCGAAACATCGTTACAGAGAATGGAAGGAAAATAGACTATTAAGGTGACAATCTGGTTGGTTATTGATGTCTGAATTTTTCTAGAATGGTTCCAACAAATGATCTTGCCTTACTTCTGGAAGAAACAAGGAAAGAAAATTCTGATTGGCGCACCTTACGATACAAATCACCCAGTGTGAAGGAAATGACATCAAATTTTGTATTTCTTGCAAAATTCTAACAGATAGAAAACTCAAATAAGAGCACTCTTCCAAATATCCGATTTTGCATGTTATTAAAACTACTTTGACGGGAATCGAAGCGACTTCTGAATGTCAGATTTTAAAGCATGCGGAAAAAGTCCTTTCGATCCAAATGGAGTTCTCGAGAAAATCCCAAAACAGGACGAAAATTATGAAGATAATAATTCTCAGAATAATTCAGTGCTGTTCAACACCCTAATAGATTGTTTTAAAGCATCAACAACGCCTGAACCTAAGACGAAGACTAGAAGAAAGTACATCAATATTAAACTTCGAAAGCTCGTGGAGATATTGGATTTCAATAGATCAGAAGCAAGATTGGAAGATATTGAGGATGATGATGATATTGAACCATTAAATGTGAAAAAATGCAAGAAATTAAATTTAATATCGATGAAGGTGATCTGCTTCAATCAGTACTTTGATGACGAAAAGTCCAGTGATAACAAGTTGGAGAAAAATCGTCAAGTCCTGAACACTGGAGTTGATAAACTCGTCCCAGTAAAAGTTCCAATTGAAAATTCCATACGTCTTGAATATTATGTTGCCAAAGTTGTGGAAAAATTGACCTGAAAGCGTCTTTATTTAGTGAGATTTTTAAGAAAAAAGATGCATATTTTCACTACCTTGGCGACCGAAGTATTGTAGAAAATGGCGATATTTTAGAGATCCTCAATCCAGGGCCTTTAAGAAGAGGACAATATTGTGTTTTCCAACATGCCAAAGAATAACCTTGAATAATAGGTTGTTTTTATATACATATAAAGACGCTTATTTTTGTTGTTTTGAGAAAATATTCTTTTATTTAAGTGGTAAATAAGGTCTGATTTTCAATGTTTTTTTTGCTTTTATGCTAACTGTTTATGGTAATATTTTTTTAACTTAAATTAGTTAAAGCATATTTACTTTAATTTTATTAGGAGAAAAAAAACTATTTTTTTTAAGGAGTACTTTAGGATGAATGTAGTAATCTATATAAAAATATTCGTTACATCGTCAAAGTTTTAGCCCTTTAAAAATGCAAAAAAATCAAAATCTGCGCATTTTCGAGCAAAAAAATATATTTTATATGACATAATATCAATAACAATTATATATGCATATTAATGTGTTAGATATTAGATTTGAAAAAAAAGCATGTATTTTGCCATCAACAATATTTTGTTTGTTTAATGTAAAAGAATTTCTCAAACGTTATTTTTGAAAACAAAAATTTTGTGTCGTATTATAGCAAATATATTTTCTAAGCTACTAAGTAACAACCTACTAAGTGCTCTTTGCGAAAAATCGAATAAAAATTTTGGCAACGCCGCACCGTTGACATTCACTTCCCAGACATCACCAAAAAACGGCTATAACGGGTATTTTGTGTTCCATGCTATTACGTGTTAATTGACTCGATATTTTGATAATTAACAAAGCTTATTTCAATTGAAATTAATCAGATCAAACATTAAAATATCAGTATTTATCACGAAAGTTGATCGAATGTCATTACATAAAATATCAGTAGTCAGTCCATATCCATCGAAAACATTGTATAAATTAATCTATTCGATCCCATATCGGCCTTTACAAAAGGCATTTTGTTCAATTAGTCTTTAAGATAGCGGTGTGCTTTAGGCCCTCTTTATTTCTACCTGCCGCTTCAAAGTTAAACTTGAGGTGTATTAATGATGAGTCCGCCCCCTAGTGAGAACGAGCTCTACCAATACATAATAAAATCATCTTCCGAATATAAATATTGATTTCGATGCTATAGGTTTGAATAAACATGTGTTGAATCCTTTTCAAACACTTGAAATGTTGTTTAATATTAATCGATAATGGCTGGATGAAAAATGTCATATAAACTGATTCAAACTTTTTTGATACTAAACGTTCTAGTCCCATTATTTTCCTAAATAATCCAAAAAAAAAAACTGAAAATAACATTTCTACACAAAGGGGGGGTAATAAATATGAGGTATTTTCCAGAGCACCCTCACCCATCCCTGAAGCACTATCCTCATCTACTTTAAAATCTTAAAACCACAAAGCTTATCAATATTAGGGATATAGTGTAACTTCATAAACAGAAGTCCAAAGAGGTAAGGTCAGGTGATCTTGGTGACCACTCGGTTGTACCTCTTCTTCCAATTCACTGGTTTGGAAAATTTTGGTCCAACCACTCTCTCGACACAGTAGCATAGTATGGGGGTGCACCATCTTGCTTGAAGTAGACGTGGCTGAAGTTTTTGTCAGGATGCCTTTCATTAAAAATAATGGCAGTTCTCAAATAGCACCATAAGGAAAAATTATTTCTACTCGTTCTTCTATAGAATATACCATTTACGACTTAAAATAAATCCGAAGAAAAAATACACAAATGATGGCAACAGAGAGCAAGCCAGATTTTAAATGATTTAAAAGAATTTTAACAGTAGGTGCAATAGTGATTTAATTTAGACTTAAAATCCTCTTTCATCATTTGCGAATATTTTTCAAATTTTGCCTGCCAAATTTTACAAAGGCCGTTTTTAAAACATTTTCACGAAATTTTGCTAGCATTTCGTACTTATATCTCATAAATTTTGGTATCGATGAAAAGCATGTACAATAAGCTTTCCAGAGACTTGTTACATTTAAGATTTTAAAGTAGATGAGAGTAGTCCTTCAGAAGTGGGTGAAGGTGGTCTGCAAATTGCCTCATCCTTATCTCCAGTTTTTGTAGAAATGATGTTTTTTGATATATTTTTTGTGTAGAAAATATAGCCATTGTAAATTTCCAAATTGTCACCCTGTATATGCGAAATCAACTATTGAGTTACCAAGGTCTTTTCTGGATATTGGTTACGTAGCCTGCTAAAACCCTAAATGATAAAGTCATACAACATAAAACCTAAATATATTCTAGTTTAATGTTTTCCTGATTAATAGCATCAGCTTCCCAGAGGTCACAAAAATGAGCAGCAGTAAACGTTTCAATGACAGAGAGAAAAATGCTGAAGAACCTGCTCTGAAATATTTGGAGCATTTTTATTAAAAGCCCTTTATAAGCAATTGAAGAATCAAAAATATTAAGAATGTAGACTGCTTTGCCTAGCGCCAATGAATTGATATCGATATCTTTCTCAAACATAAACAAGATATTCTAATTGCAAAATCTTTTCTGTTTCCAAGAATTTATCAGAATCTGGGTTACTACGCCATTGATGATCCTTCACAACCGAACAGACCAAAATTAAGTTTTAAAGGTATGCAAATTGGTGGTTTCATCAAAACCTCTAATTTTCTGCTTGATTCAGAGCAGATTTTCCGCTCTGGAAGCACACAATTACGAATATTGTGGGAAGAAATAATAAATTCACCTTTGCCGCCTGTAGTCCGAGAGTTTGCACAGGATTCCTGAAGGAATGTGTAGATATTAGATATTTAAACCAAAATGCTTTTATTGGCTGTATATAAAAAGTACTGACGGATTGGATTATTCTACTTTTCTGACTATGATTTATAGGTAGAAAGATTGGAGTGACTGAGAGTAAGTCGGGGGTTGTAACTGAAACAATCTCTCACGCTTCTAATGTTACTTCTTCAAAGCTTGGTATGGTATGGTAGAGGGGTCGCTCGGCACCATTTGCCCTTCAACACGTCGACCACAATTGATCTTTTGTGTATACCCTTTTTACACGAAAATTCCTATCTCTTTCAAGAACCTCAGAATATTTCGAGGGTTGAGCTTTTGTAGATCTTCAGGTACCTACCACAAGGGCATTTTCCAGATGCCTCAATCTTTACCGAGGCAGTTCCTGACATTCTCAGAGTAGGTGCTCTGACTTTTCAGCCATAGTTTGGCAGAGTCTGCATTGTTCTCAGTGGTTTTCCCCATTTTCTTCCCGTCCAGTGAAAAGGTCTACGACCAGTTTTATCTCATTTTTTTGTAGCTTTTTTGTGTAGTTAGGCGAGTGAGAGATAAGTCTCTTGGCCTGTCTCTGCCCACGTGCATTGATCCAATGTGTCTCTTTCCGCCCGTTTCCCCAATTTGCTAAGTTCATTCATTACGTGCCCTCTAGTGATGCCAATGGTTCAGGCCCGCAAAAGGCAGTCTGTGCACCATTCCGTGCGAGATGGTCAGCGCCTTCGTTGCCTTCCACATTGTCGTACACTGATGCCCACATTAGGGTGAGTCTGTTTCTGTTTGCCAGTTGATCTGCTGCTATCCGACATTCCCACGCTAGCCGGGAGTTGATTCTGCTAGATGCTAACGCTTTTAAGGCTGATTCACTATCTGATAGGATATAGATCTTTGCACCTTTTAGGCCTTTTTTGGCACATTCAGAGATGGTTATATTGATAGCAATTGACAGAACTAAATCTGCTTGAAAGATTGTGGGAGTATTTCTTAAAGGTGCAGAGATTCGATACTTCTTCTTTCTTCTTTGATTCATCTGTATACCAAACAAGTGATCTCCTCTCTAGTTGTTTTAGTCTTTCCCCTGTAATATTCAAAGCATAGAATACTACATAAATAAATAAGAAATCAAATAAAAATCTCGCTCACATGGCTGTATCGGCCTGACGAGATCTATACGGATCGGAACTCGTCGTCTCATGGTTCACACGCTTTGGCTTTCCATTATTTTGGAAAGCTTAGTGGTGAAGTGAACTTGTACCTGGTAAATAAGCCAGTTATGCCCTGATTTTCTTTTTTTATATAATAATTGTGTAAGATTCATTCTTCAAAAAGAACTTAAAAAGAAAAGAATAATGGAAAATATGTAAAAGAAAGTTGAGATTTAAGTCAAAAGAGCTGATAAAAATAGGAAAACGCAAAAAATATATTTCAGTTATTCCTCTTTAACATAGTTTATGTTACTTGGCTCTCTTGTAATATAGATATAACAAAAACAATAATAATTTAAGTATAAAGAATTCCTTGTTATAATTTACCCCCGGACTAGAACGTTCTGAGAAGAAATGTGAATTTCATCGTCGGTCTTTACCTGCGCAAGAAATTTAATTACATTTACAGAGCTTTTAATATCCCTAAAAAGCACTTTGTGGTTTACGCAGTTATTCAGATATATATTTAATATTACTTGCAATATGTATGCCATTTTGTCGCCAAGTTTTTCAGACGTGTTCCACTTTGATGCGCATTATTAATTCAAGAGATGGCTTTTCAAAAAAAAAGTTGCATACTTCTAAGTCTGGACAATAAGAACGCCAATAGGATATTCTACTTGAGAGTTATCATCTAGGCCACCTTGGACAATATTCCATTGATATATTTTTTGGTTCTTATTTTGTTTTTGCCGACGTCTTTACGGGCGCTCTTTTGTTTTCGCAACCATCTGGCTTTTGGGGCCGGAATTATGACTTAATGTCTTTTAAAATATGCCCAGGTAAAAAATCGAGGTGGTTCAAATTGGCGCTTTGGTAGTTTAAGAAGATGGCCTTAAGAAAATTCGACCGGCTACCAGGTTACGAGATAATGTTGTGTGTTATTAGCATTTTGTGTTATTAAGGGAATGGTATGATTGGTTGGGTGTGTGCATGCGAATTTAGCAGGTCTTTATTAAAAATCTACAAAAGAGTCCCCAATATTTGAAATATGATTGCTAATGACTAAGGGTGAATTTGCCATATTTTTCAATCTCATCTTGTTATATGCAGCAACTTATGTATTAGAATCCTTTACTGGATGTTCCAGTCAATTAAAATATTTCGCCTCAAAATATAGCCTCTAACTCCTTTAACTTCTTGAACCATACTATTATAGCTAAAACGAATGGACCTATTATTATTGATGATAAAGCTAGTTCGAGCTGTGGAAAATCTCCTTTTCGGGACTCTTCAGGTTTTGGTGTCGTTGTAGTTGTCGTTGAATCCACCATCCATGTTATAATTTAGACAATTAATCCTATTCGACCTTTTACTAATTACCTTTTATATGAATATTGATAGATAAATTAATATGATATATATTGCTGCAATGATGTTCTCAATATGGCACGTAGGGAGCTATTAAAAAATACAACCGAGCAAATGAACGCGTATAAATTTCGCCGATCGATGGTTGGATTTGCCAGCAGTCAATAAATCTAGTACTCCCTATATAAAAAAGTGTGCAATATTTCAAGTGATTTTGAATACGTTACTCCTCGAAAGCATACGATATGATTAATACAAGTTGGTTGTTCTCTTTGTAAGTACCGCGGTTAAGTACCACATCGATACCGCCTTGCATCTACTTTACGTTTTAGCTAACCTGACTTAATAAATGGGCATTTTGGAGCTGCACTCTTTAAATAGCGGTTACCGTGTACCGGTAATGTCGGTAATATGAAATGCTTTAGGTTTTTATTAAAACTGTTGTTACCGTGACAAAAGTTCTGTCAAAATTAATAAATCATGCGTCGTTCTTTATGGGCCTTATATTTCTGAATCAGTACCTGGAGAAGTAGCCGTTCTTAGATGAATAGTGTCGTAATGTTAGTGATGAGACGATGGTCGTTAGAATTTTTAGATCCTAATGCCTTATTTGGTAGAATTAGAAGGGAAAGGAAAATGCGAAATGCAGATGGTACCAAGGCGAAGATAAAGCTTCCGAGCAAGCACTGAAAAATCGCTTACTACTCATATGGTTGGAGATAATTATTTTTGTAGTGCCGATGTCGTGGTAACTTCAAGTATCTATATTTTATTGCTTCCTTGATAAAATATATTTGAGGCTTAAAGGTTGATCAGCTACGTTTTGTGTAATATCCAAGGCGTTCGATTGTGTTCATGACCAATTGGCGTTGTCCAAAATGCAGTGATATTAAATTGATTAAAGTCATATTTGACGAATATAATCCAAGCCATTGATGCAGCTGAACCAGACAAAGATACAGTTCATTCAGAAACTAAATTTCTAACTTCAAGGTTCCGTGCCCTTTGCTAGTTATTTTATTAATGATCCTGTAGCTCTTCTGGATGTTTCATGTAAATTTGCTATCCTAAGAAAGTTTTTTAGTATTATAATGTATTACAGGAGGTTGTTGACCATTATAAAAATTTTTTGCTGTTACCACCTTATTAAAACACTCATAAAGTTCTCAGAAGGCATCGTGTAGCCCTGGCTGAAGAAGGTTGTTGCAGTCTCTTCATAGCTCCATGTGTAATAAAGCCTGCATAAAGCCTATTTTTGAGGTAATCTGGCTACATTTAAAACGAAAAAAGGTTTTATTGTTGTATTTTTTCATTATTTGATGCAGCAATATCTGACATAATGTAAATATCCATGACAAACCAAACATTTCCAAATATAGCAGTGTTTCTCTTCCTAATTAAAATTGCTGAAATCTGGTTAAAACTAATTGCCTATTTATAAGGTAGTATTAAAGCAACTAGGTTCTTATGCTGCCTTCAGTTAGCGCAATATTTCTTAGCAATGGCTCTCATAAAGCTAATTAATCTTAGTCAGTAGTGTTTTACTGCCTGTCAGCTTGCAGCCATCAAGTGTTTTGGCTGTAAGGTTATTCTAATTAAATCCCAATTTTCTCCTCAGAAAAATTACGTATACAAGACAAACTGATTTAGACATGCATTCAAATATGGCTTAAACATTCCCCAATAAATCCCTATAGCTCTAGGCAGTGTCTCAGGCATCTCCTGGATGGTGAACAATATTAGGCTAATTTTTGCCTGGGGAGCTTTGTATTGAATCATATTAGCTTTTTCCAGACCGAACGAGTATAATTTTTAAGTATGCCCATTTTGCCTTGGCCATCTTCTTGAAACGTTAAATTTCTTTAGAGTTTGTAACAGTAGCAAGTTTAGTATCCTCTTTTAAATAATACGAATACCCATTAATTATTTTTAGTGCATTTTGTCTTATGTTAACATTATTGCTCTATTCTCTTATTTTTCCGCTTCTTCTATATTCCTTTCTTCTCGTTATCATTATCTTCAGCTTTTAGGTCATTTCGCATGAAAATTTTTTCAACATTGGCACTAATTTTGATAAATGAAATTTCCATCCAATACTAAATTTGTTGACGGTGGTTCATTTGTAGTGGTATCGTCTAAAAACTAACTAATAGGCATCATATAGTTCTTGTTTTATGAAGATTTTCTATAATTTTATAATATTTAAACAACCTTGTACATTTCATCTCGGGAAAGAGCATTTTTAATTTTTTGATCATTTATTGCCACTTCTAGAATTCATTTCAAATCATATTTTCCTTTTTGGATAATAGATATTTGAAAACGTTTAGGTTATTTACTAAAAAAAGGCCTTTAGTGTCTCAAATAAACCACTCATGCTTTAACAAAGCTTTAAGAATTTTTGGCTAAATCTTAAATGACTTTAAGTTAACTGTTAAACCGCTCTCCAACCCATAATGGCTTAAAATTGCTGTTATGAACAACTAGTTTTAAGTCAGCAAATTAATTTCTTAATTACAGCTTCCTTAAAGCTAACATAATAATTGAAAAGGCAAAAAGCTTTATTAATTGGCTTTGTCGGCACTATTAAAGCACATGCTTAAGGCTGATTGATCTTCTACTGTATCTGGCTGTTAATAGAGCGTCAATAGAATACCACTCTTACGTTGAACCTCCTTAAAACTTTTTTAGAGCTGCAGTCTGGAGACGAGTAGTAATAGGTTACTAACAATTGGTCAGCAAATCTTTTAGCTCTTTAACAAAACGTTGATTGGTTGATTGATTGATTGATTGATTGCATTTAGGTTTACCTGATGAAAAATTTCTCAAGCAACCTTTAAGTTAGTTCATGTTTAGATTAAATAAGAAATTCGTTCACATTTCACTTAGCTGGGCTTAATAAATTATTAATCTTATTTTCTATGCTCTTTGTTTTCGTAATCGGACGACTTTATTGAAAGTGCATAACTAACTTTACTAACTTGGAAACGAAGAAGAGATGTTGATGATGAATTACTATTCATCAAATAGAGATAATCACGTTGAAGCTAAGAAGTCTTGTAGCGGATATAACAACAGAAGAAGACGAAGAAGAGTTGAATACATTTATTCTTAATACTACCTTTTAAAATGATTGAAGGAAAAAACAACTGGGAAATGTTAGTACAGTGGCTATAAAGAGGTTAATGAATATAAAGAAGATATTTTGGGAATCTAATATTTAAAATGCTATCTCTTTAGTAATTTAATGCTTTAAATCGTTAACGGTTCTCAGCTTTTAATTTGCTAGCAACAGTAATTGCCTATATTCTTATTCTGCACATTAAACGAAAAATTATGATTAATTGTGTTTTTATAGTGATTTCATATAGAATGAAATGCATTAATATTATTTGAAGAAATCGAACTTATCGTAACGATAAATTTAAAGTCGGTGCATGAAAGTTCGCTACCAAAAGGTTGTATTTCGTGTAGATACAGGCCATTTAATGCGCTATGGGAGCAGGATAAATTGTTTGAAGTCGATCATCAAATTTGTCTTAAAATTAATTTACGTATATCCTAATTTCCCATAAGAGAGTTCTGCGGCTCGGAACTTTTATTGATCGTCTTAAGCCTCATCGATCTTGCAATTGATTGATTGGATCTGATTTAATCGTTAATCGAATATTAATCTAATGCTTTATTGATATACTAAATCTATGTTTTATTCGTAGCTATATATGCCCAACTATTTGGGTATTCAAGAGTTATTCTAGACTAAACGAGAAATGTTGAGACGTAAACTTGCAATTATTCACTTAGTTTTTATTGTCATCGTGAATTCAGGAATCAAGTAATTAAATTTGTAATTTGTCAATAATTAATTCACTTTTGCATTATTTAATGCAGGGTCGAATTTTGGGCATTACGATTTCTCGATTTTACTTATGGCGCAGGTGCCGCCGTGTTGATAATATCATTCCAAACTAATTTTTGTTTCTGAATTTTTGTTTCTGAACGCTGAAGTTTTCAAAAATCCATAGTAAATTTCATATTTTTATAGGCGTTCAATTTTAATACAAAACAGTAACTGTCATATTTTTTTTTTTTTAAAATAGCACACCCTCCTAAAATAGCGATTCAAAAATGAACCAAAAACCATATGAAACTAAATTTCTTATTATACAATAGAGAAAGAATGACTTAATAAACGCTGAATTTTTCAAAAATCTATAGTAAGTTTCACAATTTTATATCAAATTCTACTACAAAACAGTAACTGTGATCCATTTTTTTAAAATAGCAGAGCCTGGTATAATAGCAAATCAAAAATTAATCAAAAATCATGTCAAACTAAATGTTTTATTAGTCAATAGAGAAAGAATGATTCTATAAACGCTGAAGTTTTCAAAAATCTATAGTAAGTTTCACACTTTCATTGGCGTTCAAATCCTAGTACAAAACAGTAACTGTCATCATGTTTTTAGAAATAGCAGATCCTCGTATAATAGCTATTCAAAAATGAACCAAAAGTCATATGAAACTAATTTTTTTTAATATTCAATAGAGAAAGAATTACTCTATAAACGCTGAAGATTTCAAAAATCTATAGTAAGTTTCACATTTTTATATCAAAATCTAGTACAAAACAGTCGCTGTCATCCATTTTTTTAAAATAGTATGCCCTCGTATAATAGTGATTCAAAAATGAACCAAAAACCATATGAAATTAAATTTTTTATTATTCAATAGGCAAAGAATGACTCTATAAAGGCTGAAGTTTTCAAAAATCTATAGTAAGTTTAACATTTTTATAGGCGTTCAAATTCTAGTACAAAACAGTATCTGTCAACATGTTTTTAAAAATAGCATATCCTCGTATAATAGCGATTCAAAAATGAACCAAAAATCATATCAAACTAAATTATTTATTATAAACGCTGAATTCTGCAAAAATTGCTATGCATATTTTATATTTAAATTAATTCACTTTTATCAACTGACAATTGAACCCAATAAGAAGAAAAGTGTTGAATGAAGCAGATTTGATACCATGACTTCTACACAGGTCAATTTGAATATACAAATTTGTTATAAAAAGGGTGCATAAATAAATATTGATATACAAAAGGAATAATATTGTCTTAACTATCTTCTTTTGTATCGAATTTATTCCTTACTTTACGGACGATCTGTAAAAATAGAACCAAATTAATGGGAATTTAAAAGTGCTTTACTAAACCTATTTTATGACTAAAATAAACATTTTCCTTTTCTTTTCTAACTATTGCCAAATTTATTATTTCTTAACACAATCGCGTCACTTGAACCTTCTTTTTTATAAATATAGCATTCACACATCACAATATTTCCAAAAAAAGTCAAATATTTTGCTAACTCTAAAATAGAACTTAAAGGTAACCAAAGTATAAATGAAGATTTCGCAGTTTAACAACGTCCCTTATTGCGTAATTTCATTTGTAATTATTAAGATGTTGAAAACCTAACACCCCACATCCTAAGAATTCGGACATAATAATTGCCCTCCGAAAAAAAACCAATAAAAATAACACTTTATGCCTAAACGCATTTAGAAAATGTGTTACATAAAGAAATGACTTTAACACTTGTCCTACATGTAATAATAACCCAGGGGTGTTTCACCCCTTGCCCGAAAATCTGTTACCAGTTAAAAAATATGTCTTGACAAAATCGCGACAGCCCGTCTGTTGTCGAGAGAGATCCCCCAAGGAGGGCATGCTTATACTGTATGAAAAGGGCATTTAAACCTGTTGCCTTGTGCCCTTCAAGACACGCGGAGAACCCTATAACGTGTGATCCCTTTCAATAAAATTTAACCCCCTGAGGATATTGGGAAGATGTTTTATATTAAATAAGCCGCACATATTTAAAGGTACGAGACATTATTAGATGATTTTGAAAAAATTATAAAAATAATTTCAAAAACAACTCAAATTGGATTTAGAGCCTCTAACCCAAACTAACCCAGACTATAAAAGAAATGTAATTAAATTGTATTCTGTTGAAGTGCGTTCGAAAGTTGCCCGGATCTGTAGAAATTTGTAAATTTTATTAAAATTTTGTCCCTGTCTTCAAACATCAATTTCTAATATGTTAAACTTATATTTATTATTCACAGCCTTTTCAAAGTAAAGAATTAAAATAAATGAAGACGAATAATTAAAAACATTTGAAAGTTCACGGGAATTTTAAAACATTTCTAATTTTTCTTAATATTTGTATAATCAATTAGCCGTAATTGTACGAGGCATTATTAGATGATTTTGAAAAATGTTTAAAAATAATCTCAAAAACAACTGAATTTGGATTTAGAGCCTCTAACCCAAACTAACCCAAACTATAACAGAATACGTTTCTATTAGATTATATTATGTTAGAGTACGTTCGAAAGTTGCCACCATTTGTTGAAATTTGTATATTTTAATACAATAAATTTTTGCTAATCTTAGTACAATCATTTAGCTGTAACTAGATTACATATAAAGAAACAAAAGTAAAATTACTTTTATATAACTTTGTTGTGAGTAAATGTATTTATTATTCACAGCTCTTTTAAAGTAAAGAACTGAAGTCGTCACTATATAATATATATAAAATAATCAAACTTACAGATTAAGGGTCAATTTAAATTCTTGGAATTGGAACTGAAGCAGTTATTTTCATAAAGCATTGGTGCAATAAGATCAAGCTAAAAATTATCCCGCCACAAATGGAGGAGAGTAATTAGATACTAAGTGCATTCTATTACAATGCATTCGATATATAATATACATACAAAATAAACAAACTTACATACTAAGGGTTAATTTATGTCCTTGGATCTGAAGCGGTTACATTTATAAAGTGTTGATGCAATAAGATTAAGCTAAAAATTAAATCTTCACAAATGAAGGAGAGTAAATAAATTTACATTCGAAAGTTTCCGAAATATTTAGAAATCTATACATTTTGATACCATTTTTCTAACCTTTATTGTAGTAGAATATTGAATTAGTAAGTAGACTCTCTTTTAGATAACTTAGTTGAAAGTAAATGACATTTATATCAAACAGCATAAACATGCCTTTATTATTCACAGCTTTTAAAGTAAAGGATTGAATAGTATATAATATATTATACATAAAATATACAAAGTTCAAGATTAAAATACACACATTTCAATACAGAATGGGTTGATCTTATTGTCCACTTTATGATTATGATGATATTTAAATTGATATTAAGCTTCTTATTATTATTATGAGGTAAATTGGATTAGGGACTGAAGCAGTTTAATTCATAAACCAAGTTCAACTAAAAATAATATAATATATATGAGGAAGGTAAGAAGTCTACAGTATGTCATAGATTTCTGGAGTCCTTCCTTGTATTCGCCATAGAAATGCATGTGTTTATAAAGCCAAACGTATAGGTGGATATCCAAAATGTATAATAGAGGTTTTAAAAAATAATCTAATAAGATATGTACAATGAGCACTTTTTAAGAACCATTCCATCGAACTGGGTGCAAAAGTGTTTTGGATATCGGCTCTCGAAAAGTAGGAATTCTCCGTTTTTAAAAAATAATGAATTATAGAAGTTTAATTTGGTTTTGTATAAAAATTGCATTTTTTAAATGCGATCAATACATTATTAGTTGCATAAATGTTAGATTTTTGTCATTATTTGATATTTAAATCTTATTGCAAAACTAATTCAAATCATTCTGGACAAGAATTGAAGAGTTTTACTTGAAAATAATATTGTTCAGAGCCTCTATGATAAATACCGTTTCGAGAAAAGTAAGAAATTTATTTTTATATTATGTCATCCAGTAAGAACTCTACAATGTTTGTATGTTTCATGGGTCATTACTTGTAGATTACAAAACTTTACGTGCCTGTGATTATAAAGCCAAAAGTATAAGTAGTTATCCAAAAATTTATATTCGAAGTTTTAAGAAATTCTCGAAAGAGATATCTCTCTACATTGAGCACTTTTTAAGAAACCCTTTAATCAAGATTTCACCAAAATGGGTCCAAAACATATAGGCTCTCAAAAAAGGGAATTCTCCTTTCTTTTTCAAAATAATGCAAAACACGAGGTTAATTTGGTTTTGCACGGAAATTAAGTTTTTTTAATGCGAATAATACATTATTCGTTACAGTAATTGATCTTGATCCAAAACTTAATCAAATTATTCATATCATTTTCAAAGCCTCTATCTTAAATTTAGTTTCGATAAAGCTCTGAACAAAGCGATTTTAAATTATACTGATTTTAAAGATCTAATAATTATTAAATGCTAAGTGTATTCCATTACAATACATTCGGAAGTTTTCAGGATTTTTAGAAACTTGTAAATTTTAATACAATTTTTCCAACCTTTGTATTATCATTGAACTATACCTGGAATGTTATGTAAAGACATAAACGTTTTGATAGTCAAATCAGTTTTAAATAACTTGGTTGTGGCTAAATATATTATAATCATAATCATAATCATATCTTTACCGTTCACTGCTTTTAAAGTTAGACTTGAGTCGTCACTATATAATATACATAAAATACATAGAGTTCTGGCTTAAAATACACATATTTTATTATAGAATAGGTTGATCTTATTGCCGCTTCAGTTCTAATTTCAAGCATTTAAATTGATATTAGCGAAATTGTGCGCGGGTCCCGACTTTTAAAGTTTCTTGTCAATATTGCTTATTCATTTTTGTTATTTGTATTTTCAGTATTAAAGTTTTTAAAACTTTTATGCCACAATAAGTAACACAAAAATACCAAGTTTCTAAAGACCAAAAAAAAAAAAGTATATTCCATTGGAAAAGTGCAATGTTTATGCCATAACTCTTTTGTTTTCATTTCAATTGTATTTTTGTTAGCATTTTCGATTTCTCTAGAAAAAATACGTCTAATGGGTATTGTGGCAAATTGGACTTGGGACTGAAGCGGTTCTATTCATAAACTAAAAGATAGATGGTTGTATATCACGAGAAAGTAAGAAAATTAATTTTATATCATGTCATCTACTCAGAAATCTAGTGGATCTTAGGTTTTATAGGTTCATACTTGTGTCTTACAAAACTTTAAATTCGTCATAGTCATGTATTTATAAAGTCAAAAGCATAAGTGGATATACACAAATATGTATTAGAGGTTTAAAAAAATTAATTGACTAAGATATCTTCATTGAGCACCTTTTAGTCAAAATTTCCTCCGATTAAAATGCACACATTTTATTATAGAATAGGTTGAGCTTCTTGCCTAAATGACCCCTTCAGTTCCAATTTCAAGCATGTAAGTTGATTATAGCGAAGCTGTGTACGTGCCGACTTTTAAAGCTTCTTGTCAATATTGCTTATCCATTTTTGTTATTTGTATTTTCAGTATTAAAGTTTTTAAAAGTTTTATGCTACAATAAGTAACACAAAATTACAATGTTTCAAATATTTAAAAAATGGTATAGTCCATTGAAAAAGTACAATGTTTATGTCATAAATCATTTGTTTTAATTTCAATTGTATTTTTGTTAGCGTTTTCAATTTCTCTAGAAAAAAATACGTCTAATGGCTATTGTGGCAAATTGAGACTGAAGCAGTTTCATTCATGAACTAAAAGATAGATTGCTGATGAACACAGAAAAGTAAGAAAATTATTTTTATATTATGTCATCCACTAAAAATCTACAGTGTATTTTAGGTGTCATAGGTTCATAATTGTGTCATATAAAACTTTAAATCCGTCATAAGCGTGCCTGTATTTATAAAGTCAAAAGTATAAGTGGAAATACAAAAATATATATTATAGGTTTAAAACAATAATTTACTAAGATATCTTCATTGAGCACTTTTTTAATCAAGCTTTCCTCGAGGTGAGTCCAAAAGTTCTGCAGATAGAGGTTCTCAAAATGGAAATTCTCAATTTAAAAAAAAATAGATTGCATTATATGAGTTTGCTCGAAAAATGCGAATAATACATTATTCGACGCAAAATGTTAGATTTTTGCCATTATTAAAAATTTAAATCTCGGTACAAAACTAATTCAAATTATTCTGAACAAAAATTGAAGAACTGGAAATATCATTTTTCAGAGCCTCTATGTTAAATACCCTATCGATAAAATTCCAAACAAAGGGATTTTTTTATATATACTGATTTAGAATAACTTACTAAAGTTTCGAAAAACGTATTTCCTCTATAAAGGCTCTATGAGGTAAAAATTCTTAAAAATAATTGAGATAAAAGAGTGGCTCTATGAATTTTGAGACACTTTCTAAGTATATATGTAATGACTTCTATTTTGATGTTTTGGACTATTCATTGCTGTTTAAGTAATTCACCTTTTAAAAAACGCCGACCTCATTTTCCCTTACGAATTAGAAGAATTGTATATTAAAAATACCTTGATATGTATTATAAAAAATAAGTATTGAATGCTGTATATTTAGGTCAAACGCAACTAATTTGTTTGTCTGTAGACCCAATCAGAAGGAAATTAACCTGCCAGAAGCCCATTTAAACTAATAAAAGACGAACAATCTACAAAAGTGTTATCGAAAAACCATTTGTATGGCGTCCACCAGGTTTCTATGAAATTCATATTTTTTCTATAATACGCATTCTTTTAGAATGAGAGCTCCTATCCATTTACACGTCAATCATTTTTCTTCCGATAATATAAAATGCCAAAAATGAGAAACTACCTGTTTTGGTTATGAGGGCTGAAGGGACTTAGCATTAATTCTTTAATTGGATGTTTGAGGGCTCATATAGCGGTGCTTTTGTCAGAAGGAATAAAGGCATAGTAAATTATAATATCTTGGGATTCTGAGTAGGATGCTCTTGCAGCTATTTCCTCTCACATCCCTATACTCGACTTTTGAACTAGTTTTGAATACTCAAATACTCTCAATAACATTATGCTACCTTTCAATAATATATATAAAAAAAATCTCTTTTGTACTTTTTACCGATTTATAAAAATACATTTTGATAGTTGAAATATTTTAAATAATATTGTCTTAACAAACCTTGTAACTTGACACCCCTGTAACTTTAGGCAATGAAGAACATTGGAAATAACTGCAGTTCATATCATGACCAAGCATTAATATCAAGAGTTTGCTTTTTGAAAATGTAACTGTCTGTATTTTGCACAGACTTCAAAAATATATAGCCCGAACCTAATATGCTTCAGTACTTTTTAAAAACATTAAAATTATAGTCCCAAGAGATTGCCTATTAAGTCTATTGATTTTGTAATTGAAAGGCGGAAACCTAAATGCTCATTATGCATTCAAAATGTTAAGTTAATTTTTGAAATTCCACTTTTGAAATGGGTGACGGGATTTCAAAACCTTGCTTGCCTAAATCTACATGCAAATATTATATTTTATTTAAATTATAGGCTGGAATTTATTTATTTTAGAAATCAGCAAATTAGCGCTTTGTTATTACTGGCAGCAAAAAATAAAGGGACCATTTGGTCTATATTTCCAATAAATTTCAATTATTTAAAGCCATCCTGTATATGTATGAAATGCTACTCCGAAACAGAGTAACGAACTGCAAAACGTAATAATTGTCGACCGCATTAACCCTCCAATATAGGACTTTTCGATTGCACCTTGATTTACTCTGCCATAAGTTGGGGAAACTGTTGGGGAAAGCCGCATCGCGCGTCGCCACAGTAATTGAATTGTCTTGTTAAATAGTTGGCAACATTGGAAATGTGAAAAACTCACGCCCCGACTTAAATGGAAGGTCCCCCCGGGTTACTTATGGGCAGTTGTAATTGAATTTTGCCCTTGGATGTATATTTACCGAGGAGATTCACTTTGTTTCGATTGGTTTCCAGCTTTGTCGAGAGTTCATTGTTCATTATTGCATTATTGTGTTACCGAATTTTACGAAAAAAACGCATTAAAATGCTGAAGCATACAGCGTAGGTAAATTGGCCTTTTCAAATTTCTCTGGCAAACTGATCTTTGACAAAATATATGGTGCTTTTCATTTATTTTTATTTGTTTTCAACATAGATACAGGATGTTTTTCGAAAGTGCTGTCATTTTTATATGGGTAAAGCCGATATATGAGAAATATTAGTCACCTAGTTCACGATCTGCCATTATGGCCATAACAATAGCAGTAGCAACTAACAGTAGTTTGATGAAAATTAAAAAAATCCAAACTTACTATTTTACGTACATTTTCTTAAAATCATTTTTAGAATTTTGTCATGTTGGTACAAATTTTAAGAGCAATAAACTTTTTTACCAAAACAATTTTTTGTGGTTTTTACCCTAGCTCTATTAAAAGGAGGTATATTGGGCCACTTTTTTAAAAACCGCCGTAAAATCCTTATTTAAACGGACACTTTTCCCAAACTTTGTATGTTAAATGTGTATGCAAAAGAGATCATATTGCCTTTATCAAATATACCGAAAATGCCTTTATTTTTGAATGAATTAAATTTCAATAAGGACCTTTTTTAGGCTCAATATGTCTCTCACTAGGAGGTACTTTGGAACACCTGGTGGGGCACTTTGGTTTAAGTAAAATTTGATAACAGGTCGTGAAGTTCCTTCTATTAATGAAGGATTGGGCAGTTTTACAACAACATCGTTCCTATCAACTGTTGAAATACCACCTCAAATTCAAAACTATTTGGAAATACTTTTTCGATACTGCCAATGTAAGATAATCTGCCACCTTTGGTACGAAATCATAAATTTGCAGGTTTCCACAGGCGTGTGCCTTCGGAAATTCGTCACTGACATCTAGGTCTGAGTTTTCGTAATTTACTTCCTCATTAGATTCGGAAATAGCTGAAGATGCAGAAGATAGCTTTCTTTTAACTTTCTTAATTTGTGTTCTTTTAATAGAAGGAACTGTTAATTTGCTTTCGCATTTGCCTATGTTGATATTTACTGAACCTTCGTGCCTCTTCAAACTCTTATCTCTCTCTTTGGTTAAATCAATTCTGTCTTTGTCTGGCGTTTTTCTTTTCTAGTTTAATTTGTCTATCGAGATTCAAAATTATATTGAGAGGTGTTATAAAAACTAGTTAGGAATCTGATATATCGACCTGCCTTGAAGTAGTACTGGGTCCTGGCTCTTAAATTTTCTGCATTGTCTAATGATACAAAATAGGCTGCTTGCCTTGAAGAGCTGGGTTCTGTCTCACCTAAGTTTTCTGAAGGTTCCAAGCTGTAAAGGGGAGCCTGAAAATGCTAATTGGTAAAAAGGATAAATCCCTGGTTTTTGAAAATCCTATAATAATATTTTCACGTGTAAAGTCCTTGTAGGATGGCGTTGATATTAATTTCGCATTATTAAGAATTGATATTTTCTTATAACTATTTTCAAGATTCATACAATCGTTAAAAGTGACGTTGCAATTTGATTTAAAAGGTTAAGAACCTGTTAAATTGAGTGGTTGCAGACGGTAAGACTTATGCGGCGCAATTGAGACCATAACTATGTAATTTTCTCTACTTAAGTTAATTGCTTATAGACTTGCGTAACTCTCATGGTTATCAATAAGCAGACGCAAGGGCTACTCACTGGAGCTGCATGTTTTATTTTTGATAAGTCGAAGAGCTTCAACAAATAAGGTAGAAAGCATCCATCCGCTTTTGCTGACCTAATGTGCCTGGAGGAGCCCCATGTATGAAGTGGGGTAAGTATTTTTGCCTTGGAAATATTAGGGAGGGTGGCAAGAAATTTCCACTTGCTGACACCAATAATAGAGACAAAGCTCCCTCAAAAACAGTTCTCACACCAGTCTCGTTGAGATTAAATATTTAAGTACCTGCTATAGGTTTGCATGAAATACGCCCACACTTTCTCTATTGAAACCAGCAACGCGTGCATTGCTTGTATTCTCAGGTTTTCGAAGGCTTAATGATCAATTTCGATGCATAAATGACTTGATCCACTCTTTTCCGCCTATAAGCAAATTATTCCATGAATCAGGATATTTGTATTTTGTGGCTTTCTCAGAATGTTGAGGGTAGAGCTTTTGTAGACCTCCAAGTGCCACAAGGGCATTTTCGAAATGCCTCAACCTTTGGCGAGTCAGTGCTTGACATTCACAGAGTAGGTGCTCGGACGTTCCAGCCATAGTTTGGCAGAATCCGCGTTGTTCGTCAATGGTTTTCCACATTTTCATGACGTGGTACCTCTAGGGGCCATGTCCAGTGAGAAGGTCTACGACCTGCTTTATCTCATTTTTGTGTAGCTTTAAAAGCTTTTTTGTGTAGTTAGGCGAGTGAGAGATGAGTCGTTTGGCCTGTCTCTGCCCAGGTGCATTGGCTCAAAGGGCCTCTTTCCGTTTTTTCCCCAATTTCTGAGTTTATTCATTACGTGCCCTCTAGTGATGCCACAGAATCGTTCAGACCTTCAAAAGGCAGTCTGTGCCAGCTGGTCAGTGACTTTATTTTCTTACACACTCTCGTGTCCTGCACCCACATTAGGGTCAGTCTGTTTCTGTTTGCCAGTTGATCTGCAGCCATCCGACAATCTCACACTAGCCGGGAGTTGATTCTGTTAGATGCTAGGGTGACTGACTATCTCATATTATATAGATCTTTGCACCTCTTAGGCTTTTTATGGCACATTCAGAGATAGCTATATTGATAGCATTTAGTGCTGCTTGAATGATTGTGGGAGTGTTTCCTAAAGTGCAGAGATTCGACACCCAGGCCCGTAAACTTCGGATCCCACTCCTTCTTTCATCTTTGATCCATCTATGTACCGGACAAGTGATCCCCTCTCTAGTTATTTTAGTATTTCCCCTGTAGTATTGCGGTCTTTAATTACCAATTCAAACGAGCGATCAAAATGAAGTTTTGTTTCCATTGTATCGATTGGTTTGGTCATCTGGATGTCCTTCAGAACTTTAAGTCAGGTTTCCTGACTTCAGTTTTGTTGTCTGAGTGACCCTATACGCACTGGTCCAGGCCCCCTTTTCTATGCATATGTGCAACGAAGTCATGTAGGGTTTCCAAAGCTGCTCTGGGACACGTTTTCCTAGCCCCTGTTATACCCAGACAGGCGAGCCTTTGTTTTTACCCACCACACTAAGCAATCATAGGTTCTCAGAGGTTGATTTTGAATCATAAGATTGAGGATGATTTTATTAAATGGATAGTTTAAAAGAAGTGATTGATAGTATTGAGAAGGTAAGCTAGGATGGTGCTAATCTCCAAGAACTCATTGATGGAAAACAAACAAGTTTAGACCAGAACTTAAAAAATAATGTTTGATCTAAAAAAAACAAATGCACTAGCGATAATAATTTAAGTATAAAATTGTTAAAAGATCTCTACGCTGTCTTTGGAGTCAGGTACATTTCCTAGGAGACTTAAAAACGAGTGTTGTAGAACCAATGCTGAAAGTGACAAAACCCGTTACTCCAGGGAAATTCAAAGCAATAAATTTATTACCGGCTATAGACAAAATTCTAGTAACGATAGTGTTTTCCCAAATAAGGACCTACTTTGAGGAATATAGTTTATTTTTTGAAGGTCAATCCGTCTTTAGTGAGTCTGCTATTCAACACGTGGCTATAGTTTGGAGGGAAGAAATTAAAAAGGTCCAGGTGATCTTGAGTGTATTTGTAGACCTAAAACGCGCATTTGAAACTATTAACAGCGACATTCTAATAAACAAATTAAAGTTTTATGGTGTCGGTGCTGGGGTTTTAAAGTGGATTGGTAACTATATTAAAGGCAGATATCAAGGTGTAAAAATAGGAGATAGACTATCAGCAAAAAGACTAACAAATGGATAGTCTTGCAGGGCGGTGAACTGGGGCCTCTATTATTCATATCGTATATCAATGATATACATAAAGTCCTAAAAAAGAGTTTCATTAGTCTTTTTGCTGATGATATTCATACTTCTGTGTCTGATATTGATTTTGAAGAAATGACTACAATGTTGAATCATGAGCTGTCATTACTATATAAGTGGCTATGTGTAAATAAGTTAAAATTTAATGCTCAAAGATCTAAATGCATGAGTTTAGGAAGTAAGGTAAATTGTAAAAAAATTAGTGATAGGGATTTAGCAATATATTTGGATAAATAAATTATTGAATGTGTATGTACCGAGTCTTTGATTATATTAACGTGGCTTCTCGAGCCTCTATTTTTGAAGATAGAAAAAAAAAGTTTTACACAAAAATTGCACGTTTTCTACATTACATTATCTTTTGAAATTTTCAGGAAAAAAATATCGCATCAAAAAATGGACAACAACCTGTCCTGTATATTATGCGAAAACGAAAGATCTTTTTTTCTGATTTCAAATAGATGTTAATGATATTTGGGTGATCCATTTTTGAGATATTTTAGCCTAAATTATATAGCCATAGAAACAATAACATTGTTACGTTTTTTGCAATTTATTTATATTTTAAGCTGAAATATCTCGAAAATGTTCACCCAGATATCAACAACTTATATATATTTGAAATCAGAAAAAAAGATCTTTCGTTTTGGCGCATATTATATAGGGTTTTCCATTCAAAAAAGTTGAAGTTACCTTTATTTTTCCATTTTTGATGCGATATTTTTTTAGATAATTTCAAAAGATAATATGGAAAAAAACTTTTCTTTCTATCTTCAAAAATAAAGGCTCCATGAGCCACGTAAATATAATGAAAGACCCTGTACAAGAAATTAAATATTTAGGAACCTTTCTGGACCCCCAGCGTGATTTTTGCAATCAGGTCAATATCTATCCAAGTAATTAGGAATAAATGGGGTTTTAAACAAAAATATCAGTACATGTATCTGCCTGGACGAAGATAATTATTTATAATACAAACATTTTTCCCCATTTTAACTATTTTATGGCCCTTTTTAATTTCATGCAACAAAAATGTTATAAATAAGCTTCAAATGCAACAAAATAAAGTTATGCAAATATTGTTAAGCTGCGACAGATATACACCTACCCACCTATTAAATACATGTTAACCACACTTGGTTGGCTCTCAGCTAGACAGAGTACAGAAAAGGCACACTCAATTTTTATTTATAAAATTGAACATAATTTACTGCCAAAATGTGAGGAGGTTTGTGTTTTTAATGCTCTACCTGCAGACATAAAAGCACTTTAAACTTTAAAAGAATTTACTCGATTAATAGATAGATATAATTTAAATTCTTAAGTTTAAGTATACTATGTTTGGTGTACTTATTAAGTTACATACTGTAAATTTGATAAGTTTAATTTGTAAATAAATTTTAGACTTAAGTAGCTGAGTGCTAAATAAACTACTATTTCATTTCATTCATTTAATTTCTTGACATTTTATTTGTTATAAAAATACCACTGCCCTGAAGTTTTTAAAGAAATTAAGTTTTGTCTCATGAATTTTGTAACAAATTTGACGCAAAAATGTCAAAGTGCTCTCACCAAAATATACACAGCATGTGATATAACTATGAAATCAGGGGAACCCCACCCGTAGATTACCTAGTTAAAATTACGTTTTTTTTAAATACCAAAAAGTGAAAAATGAAAGTCTAAATAACGCAAATCTATGAATTGGGAAAGCCATTAAAAGCACAGCGGAAAACTTGGATGAGCAAACAAACGAAAGAGAGCAGCAAAGGCTTTTTACGAAAGGTACTCTCTAAATCCTGGAAAAAGACACCTATAACCTAAAATATAATTTGCCTTACTTTATGTAATCAGCTACATGTGCCACATGCTGGAAATTGCATAAAATAGGTTAAATAGAAAAATAGGTTAAATAGAAAACAATTTTGTCAGAAATACCAAATTAATGCGACCCAGAAAAAAACCTATAAGTGTATTGAAAAACGCACCTCGCTATGATCCCGTTAATCATGCTTTACCAAAAATATCAATCAAATCATATTGTAGTGAATGTTTTTCAGATTTGTAAGTAATTCCTTTGTCTCCCCCAATAAAAAAACGTTAAAAAACATATATCATCTGCTACAACCCTGGAGGTTTAACAGTCTACCAATATATAGCGATCAAAATCAAATTTGTATATATATCATGGCTTATTCTATTGTCAAACGTTATACACAACACTTTTCTAGAAAACGACCGTTAAAACTTCAAGTATATAGTGAGAAAACCGTTACATCATACCCTCTCTAGAAAAGCATATAAGCGCAATCATATTCCTTTGTACATAATAACACATACATATATACTAAACACGTTTTCTAGAAAAGTTCGTTACAACCTTAAGAAAAAAATCCGTTAAAGAACAATCTTTGTATATAAGGGACCGCGAAATCTTTCTCAAACAAAAAAATCAAGCCTCATCTTACATATACATGTTATATACGCATGATCATGTTCGTAGGGACTTCCAAATGATTGGCGGTCTTAAACGAGTATATAGTTGGGAATTATGGGTTTACGTGGTATTAATCAAATGACAATCAATAGTATATAGCAACGGTTTTTTCCTCCTATGTCTATAAAATGATACTATATTCTCAGAAAGCACCCTTCCTTTGTTAGAACAACACCTTTCCAGATTCCGTAAAAAAACGGTTTTTTAACTATCAAGTTGCTCTTTTACTTTGAAATTTTCATATCAATGAAGCTGCATTTGCCCTTACGATCAATATTCACCCCATAGGGCAATATACCTTTAAAAACCCCTAAAAAACACCGTGAGAAATCCTCGAATTTAATTTTTTTACAGAAATACGCGAAATATCATGTGAAATTCCGTTACTAAAAATTGGGGTAAATCACGAGTTTTTTACAGGAATCCAACATTTGTACACCCTTCCCAAAAACCTATACATCTAATCACGAACAATATAAGGTGTATCCAAGAATGAAAAGATTTGTAACCCTCAGCTTTTTATTTTTAGGGATAAAAAACGGTTTCTATGTGAAATCCGTTGCTGTAAAAAACGAAGAAATGGGGTGAAAAAATTAGGGTAAAAGGTGGCTTATTGAATAGGAGGATGAATTCTTAATTTAAGATTTTTTTTATTATTTTGCGAATATGGGTCGTGGGAAAGTTAGGATTATATAAGAGGGAGATTATTCTTGTGCGTTTGTGTCATTTCTTTGCAATGTTTTATTGAAAATTATAATTGTTCATGGCGATATCGACACATTAAAACTATTTTTGCATAATAATTGAAGATGCCTTCTTGTTCTTCAAAACTTTAAACTTCTCCGACAAAAACCTGAAATTATTTCAAAAAAATCCGTTACATCTTAAACAATATAATTGTATCTTTGTTCGATTCATTCAATAAGAAGAGCAACAATACAATTTCCGACAGCCCCATTTTTTATTTCTTTTTAATCCCTTTGGGATTTCTTAAGACGTTACCTTGACAATAAAATATATTTTTTCAGGCTCCTTTTATACGAAAATGGCGGGCCGTGCAAAAATATGGGCATTTTTGCTATAGAACCATCAATTTAGTCGATATATTTCTTGTTGGCGATGCACAATGAAGGTCCTCAGGAGGCTGAACTAGAATTATTTCGAAGTTAATTTCCAGGAGACTTTTATAATATAACGAAAAAAGAACGGAACAGATAGAAAATTACGGAAAGCCAGCAGCAATAAGTTCCCAGGACTCAAATTATAGCATGTACACATCATCCACCATTTTAAAAATGTTAATCATATATTTAACCCTTTTTAACCCACTCTATAATTTATGCAAAATCGACTGCCATTGGCTGCAAGTCTAGCCGATCGTTCCAATCGAAATAAAAAAACGCTTTAACAATAGAGCATCGGCGTTTGTTTGAGCACGCGATTTGGAAAAGGGTTCTCCTGTATGTCTAAACGACCTGGCCCTTTTGAATCGGTAGCAACTGTGTTTACAATAGAATCCTTCATAAGTAGACGCACGTTTGCAACATATATCATGTTGAAACTAATATAAAAATATTATTTCAATGGGGGTTGAATTTTTTAATGACGTCTGCAGGGCTGAAGCGATTTCTAACGTATTTTTGCTTATGCATTTCAAAGCGATTGTGGCGGTGAATCACTTTAAATTTTTAAACGCTTTATACACTATGGAGATAGTAGAAATTGCTTATATAAGAATTAATTATAATTGTTTGCGCAATGGTTTTTCGAATTTGATTTGGAGAGTAAATTGAAAAAAGATTATTTTCGTGAATTGGTTGTTTTTAATAGATTTACTATTTAATATAGTTTTAAATAAGTTATAAATAAAAGTATCTAAAATAAATAGAAAATAAGGCAGAATTCCTCTTCTGGCTTCATTAGGGCAAGAAGAAGCTACCTGTTTAAAAGTAGTAAACTAATTAATGTCTAAACGCGAAATTGACGTTTATTGCTACGGGGCCTAAAAACTTAACATTTTTGCAAAATTTGCTTTTCGTTTACCCGATTTTTGTATTTGATTAACTTACACGATATAAAGTTATGGTAGTTCCAAGATATGACTTCCAATAAGCGCAACTTTTCATATGCCAGTAATGTATGCACCATCGATCGTGTTGTACCCTATTTAAATAAATAATTTTCTATTTGCTTTGAATTCTATACTTTTGGTATGGAACTCAGAAAGGCAATATCCTATAATTATGAATTTTATAAGCATATTGGAAAATCCACATTTTCATAAATTTCAGTTGAATTTCAGATGCATCTATAAATAAACACCATCTGGCTAGGTATCATAAATGGCAAGGTATTATTGGTATACTAACCATGACCAATTAAGTATGGTAAAGAGAGCCACGCCCTTGCTCAAATCAGTCGCATTAAAAAACTAGAAAACTTTCTCATGACATAAAATGGCACCACAATAACTTATTTGTACGTTTTGCATTGGTTTTCTATGCTAAATTTATTTAAATTATTGTAGAATGGCAGTAAATGTCCACTACGAGCTTTAATTTATGATCTTAATGAGATTTGTCACATCTATAAAGCATGTATGTGCATTTTAATACGGTTGTTAAGAGTGTTGTGTTTGTAGGATATCCGTTTCACATTTTATACGAGGGAGATATAGTAATTATAATAATTTAATATTTTCTCTTAGGAGGAGATAATTTAGATTCTAATAAACTACAATTTTATTTTGCCATCGTGCCTGCTATTTAAAGACAACAAAATTGTTTCTGGAATTAAGTTACCAATTTTATTGCGTTAATTATACTTGCTAGAATTATTGAACGAAAAACAATATACTTATATGCCTATCTTCTGGATCTGGAATCTGGAAATGGTGAGAGGGTGGCCTTGAAAGGCCACGGCACTTAGGCCCCAGTTGATCCCCTTGCGTCTTCCCTTGGTCAACCAATCCGTCTAGGTCATCGACCAGCCTAATGTTGTAAAAAAGGCGGCGATGTTACCCGAGGAAGCTGTTCTGGGAAAAGCCATAGTCGGCCATCGTTCTCCCAAAATTGATTCCCATAGTTCCAAAACAGCGTCGCAATCACAGAGCAGATGGTCTGCTGATTCGTCCTCCTGTTCACAGCCTCTGCTTAGATGTGTCTCACATCGTCTCATTGTGTAGAGATGTTTCCTTAGCTGACAGTGTCCAGTCAGAATTCCCGCCATGAGTCGTAGGTTCTTCCTTGACATACCCAGATATTTCTTGGCTGCAGACTCATTAGGGTAGCTTAGTAGCTCCCTGGCCAGTAGATAGTTAGCTATTTCATCCCATCTTGCCCTAAAGTTATCATGGGTGATCTTTTTTATCATATGTACCATTATCGCGATAGGTAAGTTTGAATAGCCGGCTCCCATAACGTTTGAACCGGCTGCCTTTCTAGCCAATTTATCCGCTAATTTGTTACCCATAACGTTTGAACCGGCTGCCTTTCTAGCCAATTTATCCGCTAATTTGTTACCTACCTTCGCACTGTGCATGTCCTTTAACCCAGCACACAGAAATTCTGTTTTTGCGTCCGGCATCCTCCAATGAATTGTGGCATTCTACCAAAACCAACTCAATAATGTTATTGATTCTAAGCTTACCTTACTCAAAGGAGTACCAGACATTGATGACTTATTGCTTGGCTCAGCACTGTTAGAATTAGAATTGAAAAAACTTATGTGGAAAGGAAGGAAGGAACCGATCAAATAGACTACAACTGACTGGGTGCAAGACACCAAGAAGAAACATACCGTAATGGGGGTCTTTTCAGATAGAAAGAATGATAAATGCCGAAATGTATAGACCAAGATGCAGGCTTTCAAAATGCCTAGGCCCAGACTCTACCAAACATCAGGCAACAACTAACACCATAAGATTTTCTGTACTGGAGATGTATACAATACTTATGTACGAGTATCTCCTCAAATACTCAAGGGGCACTAACGGCCAAAATCGCCTTTATTTTCAGATCAATTATGTTTTGGGAATATTACTCGCTTCGTACCCAAACCGTTTTATGGAATAAGTTGCTGCGACCTAACCAAGAAGTGAGAAGAAAAAGCATTTTACTGGATAGTAACATCAAAAGAACTACAAGCGAAGAAGTTTATTACTTACGGTTCAATCAATTGCTCAACTTTAGTGAGACGGATTTTAACTTTTTAGCCTGTCTTCTTAAAGGCCACTGCCCCATGCTATATTATATCAAGAGGCTATAGAAAGCTGAAGCTGAGGCATTCAAATAAGACCAAGAGAGGAAGACTTAAGTCACCAAAAAGCTCGTAGGTTTTTTCAGAAGCCTAGGAGTGCAAAGCAATTATTAGATTAGAGCATTCGCAGTAGGTTCTTGCAGGCTGCAATGGATAGCGGATACTAGGCCTAGTATATTTGAATTAACCATATTATTTTTCTGATTCCTGAGCCCACTTCATTAGTTAACCTAAACTAACCCAAACTAACCCGACAACTTGGTCAAGTCTCCTCTATATCCTCCTTTTTCAGTTTATAGTTTCTCAAGTGTATCTTTCTTATATTAGGAAAGGCTGCGCAGTCGGTACACACATGAGTTGTCGAGTCTTCGTCTTCCTGGATCATTTACGAACTTTTGTAAATGCATATATGCTTGTTCAAATGATTTCTCACAGGACACGGGTTCTGTGTGAAGTTCTGTCACGAGCCAAGTCTCTTTTCATCTAAACTAGAAGCTACTAGACTGAATTAGCCATATTATCTTTTTAAGTCCTTCATGAGCCCACTTCATAAGTTAATTCATCTCGACAACCAGGTCAAGTCTACTTTATAGCTTCCGAGTTCAGGTTATAGTTTCTCAACTGCATTATTCTTATATTAGGTAAGGCTGGGCAGGCGGTATACATATTAGTGAACGATTCTTCGTCTTCCGGGCACGGTACGTACCTAATCTTTCAACGTATACACTCCAGTTTCGCTGGCGTATGCAACACATGATAAATCTAAAATCTACAAGATAGTTTGCTAATTTGCACCATGTATTCTCAGTATCTTTATCAGATATAAAAACTAGGAAAATAAATGAAATAGGAGAGTAAAATCTGGATGACGCAAGTGCTTAGAACCATCATAAGTAAATATAATAAATTTACAAAAGAGCACAAAAATAATAATTAAGAGGGAATAAAATTTACTAAAAAAATATAATAAACAAGGATATTCGATAAATGAAAAATTTCATTTATTATTAAACATTAGATTACATTACTTATTTTGCCAGTTACACTACTTATTTTGCCAGTTAATAGTGCTTATGCTCCAAATGTCGTTTTCATGTTCACCATCCTAAATGATATGTTTGTTACAATTTCCTGAATATTAATATCCAAGTCAAATCAATGGTTATTGTGGACTACAGTCCACCACACTAAAACTAAAAGGTACATTAGGAAAAAATTACAAAACAGTATTTTTAAAGACTATGAAGAAAAAAGGGACTATAGAGGATTACAGAAAAGACCTCTACTAAAAGCTTTGTAATTTTGAACTCAGTTTTCAAGAAATTGAGGAATTTAGAAACAGAAATTAAAAACACACTTTGAAGATAAATCCAAGGAATTAAGAAGCCGCAAAATATTTGTTGTGGATATATTTTCTGCTCAATACTGGGTGGAGTGGTCGTTTGAGCTTAATAGGCATTCATTAAAACGGTTCCTCATTATAAAAATAAAAATATACTTCACTTGCAAGATAACTACTTCGGTAGGTGCTTGCACGTCATTACTTTCACACTAAGGAGTGTTATTAGATGGCACAAAAATACAAAAATTCCAAAAACTTTCATACTTTCTAAATTTTCTTGCGCAGACAAGATGCGAACAACGAATTTGAAACGAATTTGTTCGAGTTAATGAATAATGCTGTGTTTGGAAGAAAAACCATGAAAAATTTGAAAAATCAGTGAAGCTCATCAAGTGAAGCTCATCAAGAACTGAATTTAGTACATAGTAAATGAAAAACAAATTATTTGCAAGCCTGAAGTCTCTAGAAAAAAAGTAATAAGCCTATATATGCCGGAATGAGCATTCTCGATCCAGCTAAAAGAACATATTTATGATTTTCATTAAAATTATATGCTGAGCAACTTTTCTACCGATACCGATATAAAATTATGAAGTCAATAAAGCTGCCTCTGACTATATCAAAGTGGAAATATTTAGAAGATTCCCCAATTTTATTTTATCCTAGTATTTTCAAATATATTTATTTCTCTCTCTATCTCTTTTTATACAAATTAAATCTGCAATTCGATGTTCCTTGTAGAATGCAGAAATCTATACATGTTTCTATTATAGGTTATAAAGCATTTTAACGATCATTTTAATTAACTATAAATATTTTAACTAATGCATTGTCACGTTCTGCGCCTTCCGGAAAATGTTTATAAACTCATGAATCTAATGAAAGAATTAAGTAAGGATGGGCCTCTGACCAGTCGAGATATTTCGGTCAATTGAGAACTGACCAGTCAATTAACTGCCAATTTGACTGGACGGTGTTTATAAATACAGCATATCTCAAATTCTTCTGCACGAATGATGACAAACACTTTTGTTATCTCCCAATTTTGCATGAGATGTACTGATAGTGTTACAGTTCAAAGTGAAAAAGTAATCACCTAAAATTATTTGATGAAAAAAATAGTGTTTTATCCTGAAACGTCTATATTGCTAATATAAGCACGCTTTTTATTGGATGGAAGCAACGTTTTAAAGAGGTATCTTACTTTCGCTAATATCACATATGATAAATTGTCGCTACCTGTCTCTGATGCATTGTCTAACGCACAACTTTAGAATTAATTAAAATAAACCGTCGCATCATATCCGTCCCCAGTAAGACACTTGTTATCCCAAAAGAAGCTTTTAAAGATTATTGTCCTCCACACACGTCTAACACACGTCAGAGAAAAGGTGCACGTTTCTACAACGTTTATATTATGTATAAAACCGTATATGCCACATGCCAATACAAAAGTCCTATTTACGATTTTTTACAGTTCAAAGGCATGTGGCCTATTGTCTGAAAACGCTAGGCACTTCTACCTGGGGCAAAATCAACCCTTGATGGCGATTGCAACCCTCTGAATTCAACCCTATTTTGCACAGTTTCCATCAGCTGTGTGTGTGCTAAGTAATGGCGAGGTATTTACAGAATGTTGTAGCATATGGGTCTTTGAAAATTGAGTGAAATGTTCAGCAACCTATTTATTTTTTATTTTTTTATTCTATGGAGTAAGGTATAATAATGAAAAATGTTTATTGCGATTCATGCCGAGCCAAAAGACCCTTCGTGTTTAGTTTACAAGCCGGAAAGGCAATAAAATTCGACGTTTTCGGATGCTCATCTGTATCACTGTATAATTTTAAAATTTTAATTTCGTTATAAATATATACAGGGTACATCAACGAAATAGAAACACCCTCGTAGTTTTCGAATGAAAATTTATTTCACAAAATCATGCTAAAAATCGTATTAACTATATTCGAAAAGCTATTTTGACTTGTCACAAGTATGAATATTTCCAGGATATTTTCACTTCGTCGAAGTACCATGTACAGGGTTTATGGTTCCATTTAAAATGATAGCTAAAATCTTTATTTGAAGAGTTAGCATAGCATATCTAAAAGTTTTAGGGCTTTCCCTGAATCGTAAGAATTTGCTAGAAACAATCGAGGATCGAGTCTGTAAAAAATATACATCAACTTCGTTATTTTAAATGGCTGTGCTATATGATTTATTTTTCGGATAGTTCGTTCGTTGTTGATTTCGAATATACCAGGTTTGATACCTCTATCCTTAAAACTAACTGAGAAAAATGACAAAAACTGTGCTATAAGATCAATATGTTAGAAAGAGAGCGATATTAAATAATGTGTTGGTCTAATGCATAGGTCTTATGACACAATTTTTGTCATTTTTCTCAGGTAGTTTTGAAGATAGAGGTTTCAAACCTGGTATATTCGAAATCAGCAACGAACGGACTATCCGATAAATGAGCCATATACGGGGTGTGCCCTTTAAAATAACGAAATTGATGTTTATTTTTTACGGACTCGATCGTCAATTGTTTCTTTTTTTAGCAAATTCATACGATTCAGGTAAAGCCTGAAAACTTTTAAATTTGATATGCTATGCTAACTCTTCAAATAAAGATTTTAGCTATCATTTTAAATATAACAAGAAACCATGTACATTAGCTTATATTTCTCACTTCTCAATTATCTTTACTCACTTTCTTATACTCTTACCCATCACCATTTCGCTAATTTTATTTCCAAAATTTCAGAATTAATTTCTCTTTCAAATGAAGTGGCACAAGGAATTTTTTGGAATTTAATAAAACTGATGTTGACGTTACCCACGGGACCACATCAGATATTTTTACATGACAAAATAGTCCCAGACTGCTCCAAATATATTCTCAAATGTTTTTGTGAATTAAAGTTCGATTTGAATATTTCGAGGATTTTTCTTTTTTAAATAGAACATTGTGAATATGCTTGGGTTAAAATATCCCTATTTCCTTTCCTATATTTTTAACCATCACCATTTCGCTACTTTTATTTCCAAAATTTCTGAATTAATATCCTTTTCAAATGAAGTGGCACACGGCATTTCTTGGAATTCCATAAAACTAATATTGGCGTTACCCACGGGACCACATCAGATATCTTTACGTGACAAAATAGTCCCAGACTACTTCAAATATATACTCTCAAATGGTCTTATGAAGTAAAGTTCGATTTGAATATGTCGAGGATGTTTCCACTTTGTTGGACTACCATGTACATTACGTTTAT
>MU182684.1:187679-200601 GCA_016904865.1 Pissodes strobi
AAATAATAGATGCTTGTACGTAATATATAGGTAATTCTGGAGTTACTTTGGATGAGTTGCTTGAAGAGCTTGATTTCCAATTAGGTCGGAGAAGGTACCACCTGAAACCGGTTTCCTCTTGTCAAGGCACATCAGGCAAAATTCTCTCATCAGTAAATTACTAACTAACAGATGCAATGGTGTATCCAGGAGGAGGTTTTGCGGTTCACACACTTTCCCTAGAAATATGGACAGTTTAAATAATAGGAATTTACTTAAAATCCTCGAAAACTGTAACCAAATGCAAAATCACTAAAAATATGTTCGCATATGTATATTACCTAAATTACCAATAAATTTAAATTTAATTAAAAATTAATCAATAATTAAGTAATTAATTAGCCTTATTTAATAATATTTGTCTCAGTACTATTTTAATAATTGACAACCCTAGCACATATTTTTTACTTTTTTTTTTCAATGGGGAATATATTTTTTATTTCATATGTTTTCCATTACGTACGATTTAGTAATATTATTACTAGTTTAAAAACATTCCGTTAATAATACATTTTTAAATTTTTTAACTAAAAATATCATGCATATTGTTTGGGGAGCATATGGTATTCACCGTTGTTAAAATTGCTAATTACCTTCCCTTTTACGAACTTCCTATAATCGCTTAGAATTAGGTCTGATCTGTGGAGGACGGCAAATGAGCTTCGTGTCAAATTTCTTGTATTCTCTTTACCTCTTATCTTCCAAGTATATTTGACCGAAACACACATATTTTGAGGTTATATTATGACATATCCAGGAATAAGGAATTTTGCGTGAGTCGACTCAGTAGAGTGGGTTCAATCGCACAGTGTTGCCAATGTTAGCACAATTGTACTAGATGCAGTACAATCGAATTGCATTTAGTACCTACGTTAGTTGGGGTTAGTACACCTTTGATGTTTTTAGTACAGTTTTATGTTGAAATTTTCAATCATATTGTTTATTTTCAGAATCTTGGTCACACTCTTTCAAAATTTAAAAGCAAGTGTAAAGTTGAAAATAAATCACTTACCTCATTTCGACTATTTATCTATCGATAAAAAGAGACGTCTCTAATGTTTATGATATATTAAGATATAACAGTAGTTTGAGTTTGAGGTTCTCGGTTATATTATTATGAAGTAAATTGTATTTTGTTTTTCAGTTTGTTAATAATAAAGTATAAATAGAAGTACAATATTAGAATAGCGGACGGCAACACTGCAATCGCATCGAGTTATTACGTTAATGTGCGGTCAATGTTAAATAAAAGGCACTTCTCCTCTCAAGTTTTAATTGTTGTTCGTACACTGTTCTCTTTTCCTATTAAAAAATTAACATTCCGAAGTCAACTAAAAAGGCGCTTCAGAAGTGAGATACATCGGTCCTCTTTTTATTTTTTTTTTATACCAAAACATACAAAGGAAGTAAAAATAAGTTTTTAATTGTTTTTTTTTTTGAAAGTATTCATCACCTAGCTAACGGTAATATTAGCAACTTAAAATTTTTCAACGAATGCATTGTATTATCAAATATATTATGTTATAAATCTCAAAACATAAATAACCAAAACTGCGCTAAAATAAAATTTTTAGATATAAAGTTTATTACTGCTTTTTGTATCATCTAAATAAAGCATCGTGCATACGACAAAAGGGGAATAAAAGGAGGGCCTCTATAGAAAGTAAAACATATAAGCTGGGTGAATTGGGAACTAAGACATTTCTCTTCAAAATAATAAATTTACATAGAATTAAGTCTTGTAGGCAAGGAGGTTAATTACCAGTCCCAGATCTAATTGCTAAGAAACTACTACTATTTAGATACATGCCGTTTTATTGCTGAGATCATAAATAATATTTTATACTCATTCTGGAAAGATTTCCAATGAAGTTTTCTTGTTTTCTTTTTCTTTTTTTTATTTCTAATATTTTGATAATTCTTATTTGTATAAGAGAACGCCCTTGCTTATTCCCTAATACAAAAAATTAAAAATAATTATTTGAGGAGGTGGCTTTAATGGATGTAGGGATGAACGTTTTATATAAATCTTTCAGGAAAATATGGTTCTTTGTGTCCTGAAGATTATGTTAAGATGTCGTGTCGTCCGAAAAATTGAGCGTGAGAAGTTTTCAAACGAACACCCCGTATAATAAAATTCGACAAAGACACTTCAGCAGTAAGATTTATCTCGCCTTCGTTCATTCTTTAAATAAAAGCCCATATAAAAGGAGTAAAGGGAAGTAAAAGGAGTCTTTAATCTTCAATTTCCCGAAAGTTAGTAGTCAAGAATTCGGCGTCCAGCTAACGGCGATATGCGATTCGGTCGAGATAAAAACCTGGTTAAATAAAAGTAAAATGGGGGCTATTTTCAACGAGAAGGCCCGAGTTTCCTTTGAAGACTCCTGATTCGATTCGAGAGGGGCACTAAATAAATTGCGGATGCATCTCGGACAGAAATCAGACGGATGAGGGAGTCGGCCACCCCTGTTTACAATGGCGATTTTATTTGGTTAAAAATTGGTGTTCGCAGGTTAAGGAACATAATTTAAAAGATGGAAAAAGGTCAAAGGATCCCACTTCTGAGGGAGATGCTTAAACGGGGATTTAAAACGTTGCCCTATTCCTGTCTATGTAGCAGTCAGGAACTCTCTTATAAATTAAATATTAAAAGTTAATTCAGTTATTTGAATTTGATATTCTATATAATATAAGGGGAATTCAATATTTTAATAAATTTCAACTTTAATTGATTATCTTAATGTAAGGTAAAAAAATATAGGTCAACAAGCATAGGGTATCCAGGATTTCAGAAACGATATAAACTAAACCAAGGCATCTTTCGAAATTGGCTAAAAAAGTTAATTAGAGTATCTGGTCTATTTTCCTGGGTAATATTTACAGGCCAAAAAGTCCTGGTTAGGAATAACAAGGAACTTGCTAGGCAATTCGATTCATGGTGGTTAACCTTAGGCAAAAGGTTGCTACAAATTTTGGCGACAAAATAGTTGACCAAAATCAGGAAAATGTTTCGAATTTTTATATTTTTTCCTGTTACATGAGCTAAAATTACTTTGGATATTCCGATATTGCAAATAAGATGGTATAGGCAGGGCCAAAATATATAAAAATGTGTCTATTAAAGTCAAAAAATTTCCCTGTAGAGTTCGTTTGCTTTCCCTGCTAAACGATTCTGGTTGCTCGGGTAAACTCTACAAGTATTCTAGTTTCCACATGTTTTAAAATACCTACTATGCAAAATGACATTTCGATCTTCTAAAAGAGGAGACAATATACGGATATCTCAGTTAAAAATAACTTGGTGAGCTTCATTTGCTTTCCATAGTAAGAAATTCTAGCTATTCGGTTAAAACTCTACAAGTATTGCATTTCAAGACTAATATCTTTGCAATCAAAAAATTGTTCCGATTTAAAAATTACATTTCAAGATGCATTTGCTTTTCGAGGGAAAACATTCTAGCTCTTCGGATAAAATTCTGCAAGTATTGTAGTTCAAATATTACCCCTTGTATAAGAAATACGGATATCTCAGTTAAAAATAACTGGGATCTTCATTTGCATTTCATAGTAAGGAATTCTAGCTATTCAGGTAAAACTCTACAAGCATTTTATTTCAAGACTCTCATCTTTGCAATCAAAAAATTCTTCCAATCGAAAAATTATTCTCTAAGATTCATTTGCTTTTCGCGGTAAACATTTTTGGTGATCGGAAAAACCTTTGCAAATATTGTAGTCCAAATCTTGCTCCATATCTTATAAAAAATAAGGATATCTCAGCTACAAATAACATTGTGATCTTCATTTATATTTGATAGTAAGAAATTCTAGCTAACAGGGTGAAATTCTACAAGTATTGTATTTGAAAACTCATATATTTGCAAGCAAAAAATTAGTTTTCAAGGTTTATTTGTTTTTAAGTTAAAATATTGCTCCATACTTCAAAAAATACGGATATCCCAGTTAAAAATAGTATTGTGATCTTCATTTGTATTTCATAGTAAGAAATTATAGCTATCAGGGTAAAGCTCTACAAGTATTGTATTTCAAGACTCCTTCCTATTTTACAATCAAAAAATTTTTCGAATCAAAACTTTACTTTCCAAGATTCATTTGCTTTTCGTGGTAAGCATTCTTGCTGGTCGGACAAAACTCTGCAAGTATTGTAGTTCAAATATTGCTCCATATCTTATATAAAAAAAGGATATATCAATTACAAATGTCATTGTGATCTTCATTATTTATATTTGATAGTAAGCAATTCGAGCGGGTGAAACTATATAAGCATTGTATTTCAAGAATCATATCTTTTCAATCAAAAAATGGCTTTCCAAGATTTATTTGTTTTTCGTGGTAAAACATTCTTGCTGGTCAGATAAAAGTGTAAGCTTTTTAGTTAAAATATTGCTCCATACTTTACAAAGATACGGATATCCCAGTTAAAAATAGCATCGTGATCTTCATTTGTATTTGATAGTAAGAAATTATAGCGATCAGGGTAAAACTCTACAAGTATTGTATTTCAAGATTCTGATCTTTGCAATCAAAAAATTTTCCAATTAAAAAGGTACTTTCCAAGATTCACTTGCTTTTCGTGGTAAACAATCTTGCTAGTCATGCAAAAATGTAGAAGTATTGTAGTTCACATATTGCTCCATATCCTATAAAAAATAAGGATATCTCAGTTACAAATAACATTGTGATCTTTATTTGCGATTCATAGTAAGAAATTCTAGTTTTACGGGTAAAACTCCATAAAAAAATTCTTCCAATCAAAAAATTACATTCGAAGGTTCATTTGCATTTCGTGGTAAAATATTCTAGCCGTTTGTGTATTAATTCAAATATTACTCCATATCTTATATAAACTCTTCAAAATGGAATAGAAATCTTCTGTCAATTAAAAATGTGAACTTCATTTGTTTTTCATGGTTAAAAATTTTAGATGTTCGGCTTGAAGGTCTGCAAATATTGCGTGCATTTGCTTCCCCTGGTAAAACTTTAGGGTAGTTTAGATAAAAATCTACGAGTATTTTACTTGATATATTATTGATCTATATCTTATGATAGGTATTGATTGGTATATTTGGCTTATTATTAGAAATTATTTGTAAGAGAAGACAATATGTGGACATATATGTGTCCGATAAATAGAACTGAACATTAAAACAAAAAATATATATATTTTATACTGTTAGTTTATTAGGTACTTATTTTTAGGACCTTTTTGAGATTTTTCTCATTTATTGACTGTGTTTATATATGCTTTTCAATTGGATAAATAAATTTATTTTTATCTTATTTTTATCTTAAAATTCTGCAAGTATTGTTGTTGAAACATTACTCCATATCTTATACAAAATCTGGAAAATTGTCTCTAAGATATCTTCGGAAAAAGGTAACGATAGACAGATATCGGTGTTAAAAAGAACTCTGTGATCTTCATGTCAACAATTCCTCATATTTGAGGTAAAGCTCTTCAAGTCATGTATTTGAAATATTGCCACATATATTATTATACTATCTTCTGAAAGGAAATACAATATATCGATATTCAAATAACTTTGCTGCTCATTTGCTTTCCATGGAAACAAATTCTTGCTGTTCATGTTTTGTTTTTGCAATATTGCTCTTAGTCTTATAATAAATTTTGCTCAAAATGGTATCAGAGACTTTCTCAAAGCAAATACAATATACGATATTCAAACTAAAGCTAAAGTTTTTATATTAATTTACTTTTCTTGGTAACAAGCTATGACTTCACGTAAAACTCTATACAAATTTGTATTTAAAATATTGTTTTAGATATTTTCTCAAATCACTTACACTTAATATATATTACAATTAAAAATAACATTGTAATATTATTTGCTTTTCGTGGTAATATATTCTGTCCATTCTGGTGAAACTCTGCAAGTATCGTAATTGAAATATTGATCTATATCTAAGAACTTTGCAAAATTATCTCTTATAGAAATCTTCTGAACACGTAGACGGTGTACAGATAATCAAATTTAAAAATATGTGATGTTTTTTTTGCTTTTTCCATGACCAATTCTGGTTCTTCGCATAAAACACCACAATTATTGTATTTCAAATACAATCTTAAAGTAACTTCTGCTAAATCATATCTGAAATAAATTTTCGTGGAAAATGCAATATTTGGGTATTCAGATAGTTATTTGCGTTTCCTGGGAGCTGTAATTTTGACTGTTTGCAAGCATGCATTTGTAATATTGCACTAAATTTTATAATAAACTCTCTTGAATATCATCTTAGAGAAGAAACAATATACGAATATTCTAATTAAAAATAAAGCTAATGTTACTTTGCTATTACTGAAATCAAATTTTGACTGTTCGGCTAAAACTTTACAAGTATTGTAGTATTTTAATTTGCAATCTAGCTCTATATATTAATAATAAACGCTGATGGTACATTACCAACGAAAATATAAAATGCAAATTCTAGCTTTTCCAGTTAGTATTGATTTTTAAATGTTGTTTTATTCTATATAATAAAGTTTGCAGGTCAGTGTCAAGATATAAATAAAGGTACTGCAACGGGTGACACGTTTAAAGTGCCATTCCTCGGTAATTTTGTATTTGTTATCTGTTGTGTATTAAAATTGTCGCAGGGCAATATGTTTTCACCAATGGCAAGATTGTTAAAATGCCTTTCCAAAAATACCCCTCTTGCTGTATCTATCTTCAGTATTTTCTGAAATATAGACATCTAGATCTGGCAAGATTTATTTTTACATATTATTAGGTAATCATGATTTTGAATAGTAATTAATTCGTTTAAAAATCAATCAACATTGTCACAATTAAATGTCTATATTTCAGAAAATCTTTCAACAGTCTTCATAGACTTTTGATTTTTCACTGCAATTTTTAAACGATGCTCTTAATCAAACTAACGATTAGCATTGATGCCATTTTAATCAATTATAACGTAAAAGGCTTGCCATTTGCAAGTCCTTTCCATCTATCAGCATCTTTAAATTATAAATGTTGTAGATCGATGAAAAAATTTGGATTCTGGCATGCGTTTCGCCATATATCATCGTATTATGACTCAAAATCCCCTACTCATTTTCCGGCAACGTTTATCCAAATCGAAACATCAACTTAGTCCCATAAATACGACAAGGTCCACGCATTTCACTCGCCGAATTTCCTGCAAACGTAGAAATAAGAGAAATAAGGATACGGGGGAGCAAGAGGGGCAACAGACAGGCCGCCGTGCTAACTAGGGTCGCCTCTAATCAATATCCCCGTTAATCCCCCGCCTCACCCCCTCGTCGACCGAAATCACGCAGCTTCCAGGATCTTAGTGCCACAACAAATAATTTTCGCAGAATGAGGTTCTTAACCTTTGTGCCATGGAAAAGTTTATGTTGTGTTTGTGTGCAATAAAAGTCGACCTTCAGAGTGAGCAGGCACTATTCGTGAGATTTCCTTTATTATTGGCGTGTGGAAGAAATCATTCTTAAAGTCTGGTTTCTTTTAAGACGAATATTTTCTGTCGGTTTGCTTGAAAAGGATGGAAAGAGGGGCGATTGTTGTCAGTGGTAAGGGGGAAGGGGGGTACGATTTACAAAAAAAAAAAAACATTTAGTAGCTTCGGGAAATATTTCAAATTATTTCCACAAACTCAGACTTTTTTTTCAGAACCCTGAATTGAACGCTCTATTCTTTTCTTTAGCTTTTTGGTCTTTTGCATTATTCTGGTATCTATCACCTTCTTCGACTTCTCTGCAAAAATATGCATGGATGCAAATTAGGTGTTTGAAAAGTAATGAAAAATTAATTTGATTTATTTTAAATTAACGGTCAAGGGAATCAAAAAATAGAAAAAAATCTTGAAAATGAATGTAAAACAAAGCAAAATAACGGATTTTGGCATAACATTTGTAGGTAGCAAAAATTTTAACGTAGTGAAAAGTCACACCGGAGAAAAGCTTGAAGCTTTTGGATTGATTATTCAGACTAAAAAAACAAAAAGCTAAAGAATGAAATAGAAAGTTCAAATGTTATATCATGATTTACACAAGCTACTGAAAAAAAAATCCAAAAAAATATACCACCCTAGTACGATCCACGATTTTGATATTTTGTTGTAGAGATTTTTAAAGATAATAAGTACATCAAATTTTAAATAATTATCTCAGGCCATACGGCAGAAAAAGCCAATATACAAAAAAAGTTTATTTTACCACCCGGTATTGTAAAAATGACACATTTCTGACCATATGTATATCGAATTTTTTCTCTTATTTTGTCGAATACTATCGCCCCCTTCACACCCTGTCTAGTATTTAAATTTATGTTTTACAGAAGGCAAGAATTGATATAAATATTTTTGAACAATTGTCAAAAAAATAGAAATTGTTATTTTTAATAGAAATAAATTCATTTATTGGCCAAGAATATATTTCATAGCGAATTTTATAGTAAATTTTATCGTAATTATTATTTTTTTTTAATTCATTTGTCGGTTTATTATTTATTCTTGGTGCTCCCATCGCAGCATATTTATCCTGTTAACATTCAAATGTTTATAGGCAGTTTGCATTATTATATTTTATGCAAGTAGCAAAAACGGTATTGTATGGTACTCTATAATTATTTAATTATTGTATGCAGCTGTCGGTTTACTGCGATTATAATACATCTTCTTATGGCGTTGTGTTATATATTAAAGTATATTTAATTTTATATGCCACCGGCTCCACTACTTCAAATGCGCTATTTAATATACTTTAGCTGTAAAATTACCTTAAACATTTATAAGAACAAAAATATATTTAGCTATGAATGAAAAAACTCGTCCATTCGTGCTGAAAATCTCACGCTATGAATGAATATTTCCCTAATCTATGTAAATTACTTCTAAATACCAGAAATAACAGTGATCAGCCTGTCTCCAGTCCAAACCTAATGTCTCGTAACATCTAAATACCCCTACAAAAAACAAAAGAAAATAACATTAATGTCCCTCGAGATGTGTCATGGCGTTTAAATCTTTGTCTTTTGGGTTGCTATCTCAAGGAAAAAAAATTAAATATACTTTGTTCTCAAGTGGCGGCTACCTAAAAAAGCCGTGTATGTATAAGAGCTGTTATTACCAAAAATAATAATGATGCGTCGGCTACTGAGTTGAATACATCGTTCCGTGAAGCAATTAAGTGTTCTTTAGTGTCGGTATTAATGAATTGAAGATGCTGTGTGACCTTCCTCAGAAGAGAATAACAGATAAGGGGAGGAGTGAGAAATCTTCAGCGCAAAGATTCAGAGGTTTGACATCAATTTTGGTTTTGTTAAAATATTACAGTAGTAAATATCGGGGGAAAAAGACGCCTCCTTAATATCTAGAGCAGTTTTCTGGAGGCGATATTGAAAATAACTTTAATATTTGAGCGATTTTGCACAGAATGTAGAACGTCAGAATTGTCCAGAATTTAGATAAAACGTCGGCTGCTAAAAAATACAAAGGCACTTATCAGCGAAAATAAACTTGGAATAAATTTACACATTAAAATAATTTTACATGAAAAAGAGTTTAAAATTATGGCCAAAAAATTAATCAAAGGAAGCGTTTGCTATTAACAAATCATTGATCCTCATTTTGAGCTTTGCATGGTACTGGTGGAGCTTTAACATCATCAGGTAGTGCATTATAAAATTTTCTGGTCCAGTACCCCCGCAGCCACATACCGTCATGACACCTTCTCAAACGCCAGCATGCACGTAGCAAGTTACTTCTCATTCTGGTACTGTAGTTGTGAACGTCCTCATGGGCCCATTCTGCTTAACAAACAACATGAACACATATGGTAGAGTAAGTAATCCAAGGCTTGCGAAAACATCTTGTGTGTAAGTAGAAAATGGTAAAGTATACTTCAGCTGAGACACATCTTGAGAGTTATCTCAAGTTTGTATTCAGTTTCTTTGCCAATTCACCAACATGCTGGCTCCCCGGCAACTTCTGATCTAAATCAACACCCAAGAATTTGATTTCTGAAGCATTATTTCTCTCATTCATCAAATTTCTCATAAAAAACACTGTTTTGTCTTGTCATTATTCAGCAGAAGCCTATCTACGCAAACCTCCTCTTTGGTTCTGCCCTGTGTAGCCAATGACCTCTTCAGCTAACTGTTCAGAGTATTGACAGGGAAAGAGACTGTTGTATCATCAGCGAAAAGCGTATATTTAACTAGCATTTCACAAGTGGAACGGTGTTTTATATAGATTAGAAAAATAGCAAGCCCCTTGTGATACTTCAGTACTAACAACTCTCTATGCCAATGACACCCCAGCTACCAGTGTCTGATATTTGCAGTCAAGATATGACTTTATCAGATTCCACAGGAGAATGTCATAGTCGACACCGTCGAAAACGTTGCTCAGGTCGCAAAATAAGATTATGTTGCCAATTCACCAACATGCTTGCCCCCTTGCAACCTCTGATCTAAAGCAACACCCTAGAATTTCACTTCTGGATAATTATTTACCTCGTCCATCAAGTTTCTCACAAAAATACTATTTTGTAACGTGGCATTATTCAGCAGAAGCCTATCTAAGCAAACCTCCTTTTTAGTTCTACCCTGTGCCGCCAATGACCCCTCCAGCTAACTATTCAGAGTATCGACAGGGAAAGAGACTGTTGTATCATCAGCGAAAAACGTATATTTGGCAAAATGCTCTTACCGGAACGGTGTTTTATATCGATTAAAAAAAGAATAGGCCCCTTGTGATTCTCCAATACTAATAGCTCTCTATGCCGCTGACACCCCAGCTACCATCAGTGTCTGATATTTGCTGTCAAGATATGATTTTATCACACAGGAGAATGTCATGGTCGACACAGTCGAAAACTTTGCTCAGGTCGCAACACTCGCAACATAAGACTGTGTTACAATGTAGCCAATGAAACGCTCCCAAAATGATAGAAGCGGGGTTCAGAATGTTCAAGACGGCATTTCTGTTTCTTCTAAATTCAAACTGACAGTTGCTAAAAACACCACGTGTTTAAAAAAATATATTATATTAACTGTCATGCATTTTTCTAAAATGTTTGATGTTATTGGTAATAGCGATATTGGCCTATAATTTTCTGGAACTGATGTCACCATTTTTATGAGGCGCTTTTTTCAAACAATCTGAAGGTATATTTTCTTAAAGCAGATATTGATAAGCCAAAGGAACTAATATGCAGTTTTGTACAGATTTAATCTATTTAACATTGACTTCATTAAAAATTACTTCACCAAAAGAAGAAACAGTTGGAGAGTCTGGAAGATGTAACACATTTTCAATAGGAGCATTTTCCAGTTGTGAAACATTCTGTATTAAATTTTTGGCGATATTAAACGTTTGATATTTACCAAGATGTTTATTTATTATTTACCACATAGCCCTAGAAGAATTTGCGAATGAATGTATAAGATTATGGTGCGCTCTTATCCTGGCTGAACTTATTGTATTGTTGTAGATGATTCTGTACTCCCTAACATGTGGTTCAATATCAACAACATTACGTTGCGTCTTCAGCTCTCCTAAAAATCTTAGATGATCTCGGATTGTTTTAAGTTCATCGTTGAACCAGCTAATCCTTCTGCCTGAATCTGATCTTTTCGGAGTGTGTTTTTTTTCTGTAAGAGATTTAAGATAGCTTTTTAAAAAAATTTGTGAATATTTCAATTTTTTTCTTGGTATTGTTACTGTCTTCAATTAATTCCCAAAAACTTTCATTTAGTGTTTTATGCAATTTAAATAGGCCTCCTTGTGACATTCTCCAGTCCAATCTCCACCAACTAGCGCAAGTAATCAAGGACAGGCAAAATGCCGATCTACATCAGTGCTGATGAAGATATTATCCAGACAAGATTCACAAAGGGTCGCCTGAAAGGTTGTCCGTTTCATATCAAAACTGTCAGCCAAACCACAAAATCTGACTATGTCACCTGAGCTGTGTTAAAGGAGATGTTAAAATCATCTGCTAAATAAATAGAATTTTTTAGAATTTCTCTCTATGCTCCTTACTTCTATACTTTCGCTAACAAGCTATCAGTGCTGCCTCTAGAAAACTGCTCTCTGACAAAATAATCCACTGATTTGTATATTTTAAGGTATATAATGTCTATTTCCTCTACTCGGATCCAGTGTTACGTCCAGTTTCATATTCATCCATTTTTATTTCTGAGGGGTCCAATACTTATATGTAGCATTTTTATTGTTTGTTTTGCATTTGTCTCTGGGTTTTTCATGTCACTATCTCTTCCCTTTGGAGATTCAACAAATGGTTTATTATTGTCCCATACGGCCCTAATATGTCTATTTAGACTGATTGCCCGTTGGTACAGCCAGCTTGAAAGAGCTGCAATATTTTTCTCATTTTCTTTAAGGTTTTTCAAGCTTGTTCTGTACTTTGAGATATTCCACTACTTGCGCCCCTCTTGTCTCTTGTGCCAGCGACGACAGAAATAAAACGGGCATTCTAAACAGTTCTGGCCAGTCACTAATCTTAGAAATAATTACCTTTTGCTATCGAATCAACATTACATTTTTGCTAAGATGAAAAGGTTTTGTATAAAAAGTGCAACAAAGGGATTTATTATAACACCTTTCTTTTTTTATAACACTTTTAAATAATAAAGTAAGACAAGGTGCATAATATAACTGATACTAAAATAAAGCTTAAATTCAGTGTTCCTACCACGACTGGTAATAACTGCCCCAATTCTTCTGAGCTTATAGCTTCTACTAAATTGACCAACATCTGGTTCTCTAGAATTGGTAGTAATTTCCTTTGCTGTTGAAGATTCTATGGCTGTGGCACGTGATCAGCTAGAGCTCTCCCCATGCATGTCCATTAGAA
>MU182684.1:200611-295463 GCA_016904865.1 Pissodes strobi
TGTGGCACGTGATCAGCTAGAGCTCTCCCCATGCATGTCCATTAGAATCTTAGTCTGGTGACTTCGAAGAAGGGGCCAATGTAGAATTTCTGGTTTCCTTAAAAGATTGAGGGCTACATACAAGCTGAAAGGTCTCGATCACCTAAGGGACAATAATAGTTCGAGAAAACACATGAAGGTCGGGAGAAAGGCAGTTGAAGAATGTCCGGAACTCTGAATGTGGGCGGGCAACATAATGCCCACCTTTAGATCAATAGTAATGGGTAGTTGGGGGCAAATGGATCGTCCATGACGAAACGTCGTTTTTGAAATCCAAGGATATCACCTTATAGAGAAGAAAAAATTATGACGAGATTGTGAAATTTGTTTTGTATGATCTTTTTAGATAACAAGAACAAATAAGCAATTAAATAATGTAAGGGATAGGAATGGTAAAATTCTGGATATATTAGTATCAAATGAAAGTTGTAAAGTGTGGAAGTCAGATGACCTTCTTGTAAAGGCTGATGAACATCATGAGCCACTGTTAGTCATATTAGGCCTACAGAGACCAACATGGGGATAACCCACAATATAATTTCAAAAAAATAAATTTTCCATTGACGTGTCAACTTTTGCAGGGGGTGGATGTAGATATATTAAATGATTCTTTCGCGGAAATGCCGCGGAGGACATATTATTAACAAGTCTTAACAGGTTTGTGTGTTTTTGTAAAAATGCTGATGTAAGCGCATTATTTAGTTAATTAAGTACCGAATAAATATTACCTACATTTACTTTTTTGGGTTTTACTGTACCTGACTAAATAAATATTGTCGTGGAAACAAAAACGGAACTTTGTCACTTAATTTTGGTTTTAATTTAGCGTAAATTAAACAATATTTCTCTTAATTTTGCGTTTAGGGTTGTGCTAAAATTTACTTTTTTCATCCAATTTTCATACAGAAAATATACTAATTTACTCTTGCCGTACTGTACTTAATGGGATCGTCTGGTACAGAGACGGCTCCAAAATAAATAGTGATACTGAATCGGGTGTGCATGAAGAAACCATAGAGACGAAACTTGTTTCCGCGCTTGGGGTTTATGCAACCCTGTTCCAAGTCGAAATATTTGCAATCCTCAATTGCGAGTATGAGAGTCTGATAAGACCTTTGAGAGGGAGGATATTTACATTTGCTGCTCTGTCGTCTTGATTCTGCTAGGGTTTATTCTACGCTAGTGTCTAAGTATAGGAACGTTTTCTTGAGGGGCTTTGCCCGGGCATAATAGGGTCAGTCTGGTATAGGTTCCAGAACAACCGAATGTCCCCGGAAACGAGAAAACTGATCGTCTGACAAGGCAGGGTTCCACAATGCGTCTAATGGGACCTGGAGCTGTAATAAGTGTGTAAGTGTATAGTACGGCCGCCGGCGTCTTAACCCTAGTACCACAACGTGAATAATTTATTACGAATTAAACAACGTGGGGTCGTATTTGACCCCAGTTGAAAAGTGATCAAGAAGAGATTATCATTAGCAGGAACGGCCTCCTGCATCTCATAATCACCTTCCATATCTTGCACATTATCACGTTCGCTGATATCGTCCAAAATACCATCATCTTGTTCACTGTCGTCTTCAGATGCAATGTCTTGTTCATCATCGCTTTCTTCATAAAGGGCTTTCCAAAGCTCTTGACTTGTCAAAGCTCTTTTTTGTGAATCTATACTTTCAATCCTAGAATATTTTATTATTTAAAATGGATATTTTTTATAAACTATATCAGACTAACCTCCGAAAAACTTGTTACGTTAATCACAACGTGGAGTCAAAAACTACTTTGCATTGGGAAAACTTCTAAAGGCGGAACAAGATCGAACTAATCTTCTGCACACTAGAATGTCTTACTGACTATAGAGGATAGATGAACGTACGGCACGCTAACTGAAATGCACGCTTGCGCATAACGCTTACTCTAGATGCCGGGGTCGCCCGCGACCCCACGTTGTGGTACTAGGGTTAAAGAACGCAATCAATGAGCGGATCAAGAATCTATGGCAGATTACTCCAGGAATGACGCAGGCTGGGATGCTCTTGAGAGAACTAGTACCCTATAGGGTGAGGACCTTTTTGGCTCTGATGAGGCTTCAGACAGGGCTCCTCACAGGACACAATGAACAAGCATTTGCACCTGCTGCTGCTTGTAGAAGATTGGAAATGCAGGTGGTGCTTGGAGGACGAGAAATTGTCCACTCATTTTCTATGTGCCTTCACCAGGCTGAATTTGTTTGTGAGTGAGCGCACAATGAGCTCAGACTAGTGGCCTACGTGAAAATGATCTCCTGTCCGCGCTTTTAAAATTTTTCATTTATTTTATTTATTACTTTTGAAAAACTCGTAGTACCTTGTCTAGTCCTACCGAAATAATATTTTTAGGTATCTAATAATTTGCCTTACTCGAATGTCCGTAGAATGTAGCAGACATAAATTGCTATTATTAGAAATTTAGCACTTATTGCTATATTCGTTTGGTGTTCATTTAAATTCTCGGTTATTTCGGGCTTTCACTCATTATTTTATCGTCTCTTAATATTTTCCATTCATAATTAGGCTGTTGCCTCCTATGACAATTCTTAATACATTTATTGAAATATTTGAGCATCTGCTAGGTTGGCCTTTAATATTTAAGGAGTTTGCTTTGTTCTCGACATTTTTTAATATTGCACAATATTTTACATCACATGATGTTGAGTGGGGCAAGGCCGTCGACTTAGTTGAATTCCAATATAAGAATAACATTTTTGTGATATATTTTAATATCATATCATTTTTTCCAGGAAAGCTATGGATGACTGGTGACCTGACACCATGGAGACCTGAGATCCAGCAACAGACATTAGAAGAATCAAAAGACGCCATTCAAAGTCGGTTGGGACTTTCACCAGGTACGTAAAACTGCAACAAATGTAACTCACATATAACACTTCGAAATTTCGTATAAAATCAGGTAAATAAACTAAGAAGTATGATATGCATACATAATTCAAAAAGAAGTTATTTGAAACCATAAGAAGCATTGCACATGTAAATTACTGACCGAGATCGATATTTCACCTGTTACAGTAGTTAACCCATCAAAGCTGAAAATCACCCCTTAAAATGCAATAACAACCTAAACAAATCGTGTTCATGTTCACTTGGCAACTGATATACCTGTAAGCTTTTTTGAATAACCCTACTTTAAATACCTATTAACTTTTTTACATACCCTTTACACCTCTATTAAAAGCCCTATAGGCAGATTAAAAAATGATATAGTTGAAAGGGCGTTCCTGACATACATATTCAAAAGGGTTGAGAGGGTAAATTTAAATACATCGATATAAGTTTACCTGTAGGGTTTTTGAAGATAATGCTTGTCGCGTGTCGAGTTTTTTATTTCCATTGTCAAAGCAAGTCAATACTTTGTCGAACATCGAATCTGATAGGTATATTGCTTTAACATATAAATCACCTGTAACGAAGTTATAATGGGACGTTTGTAAATAACATTTCTGATACAATCTTAATTTGGACGTGTCAAATCCGAATGTGTTGTGTTATGTAGAAGTAAACATTATGTTAAATGCTACTAATAAGTACCTAAAATTATGTAAAATCAGATAGAAATTTCGTCTTAAAAGGGTAACTCATTTGTCTCCTAATTGATTTGCCTCTCGTTTTAGCCATGGAATTGAAAGACTAGGTTAGTGAGTGGTCTAATCCATGATCATCTAAAATAGCGAGTTGTAAATAACAAGCATACATGGTGAATTTCTGTGGAAACTTGGAACCACGGTTGCCACTTTGTTATTTGCCCCTCATTACGCCAATTTCAGAAACTCAGGAAATGTTTTATTATTTAGTAAAATTCTTGCCTTTGCCTCTCGTTCTAACTAGTGAGCGATCAAATCTACAACCACTTCAAATAGCAAGCCGTTTTTACTCTTTTACTCACACACCCTGGGAGGGGGCTAGTGGGAGACTTACCACTGGCATATCCACTAAAAAGTCATCTGTGTTTTGACCTGTGCTTTGACCCTCTAGAGATCCCTACTACAGGCCGGAGGGGAGGACTTCCGGGATTGGCTTCTATTAAGTCCTGGTCTTCCTATTGTTGTTACCTCGTTGCGAATACTAAGATCACGCCTCGCGTGGTTTGTTGTGTCCTATTTCTGTAGTCGAAATATAGGTAGCAGGATGTTTTTCCACTCCTGCTCTGTGCTTCTTAGCACTTCTAGATGTTTTGTGTTTAGCCCATTTGCGTCTTCCTGGGTCGTCTGGATTATAATTTACTGCTTGTCTAAGCTCTTCATCGCCATGGTTCTCTGCTCTTTGGAATACGCGCCTAGCCTCTTCTACTACAAAGTCCTCTAGTGGTTGCCACTGCAGACCAGCATTTTTCTGACGAACCAAGGAGCGTCAGCTGCCCTCCTGAGTAGCTTGTTCTCTGTTCCTGTTAGCAATTTCATGCTGGTTTCGTCGCGTATCCCCAGGCCGTTGAATCATTTGTCAGTTGAGGCCTAGCTGTCGTCTTTATCATAGTGAGCTTAGTCTTCAGTGACATTTGGCTATGTCTGGGTTTTGTCTCTAGCCGCTTGGATTTGCCTTTTCCATGTCAAGTCACGGTTCAGGTGCACACTTCGGTGTTCCAAAGTGCGTCAATGTTGTTTATCCGAATGTGCGGTTCGGCAGCCATTCTTCTCCTTTGGAGGATTATGGCCTGCGTTTTGCGCTCATTAACCACTTTATCATTCAGTTATAAGCCCGTCTGTGGCCTCCTGTAGCACCAGCGCTTATCCTCCTTGTGTCGGTGTGGACAAATTGTATATGTAAGTCAGCATACAATGAAATTTGCGCGTCGTCAAATAGTGGTAGATCATGTGTGAATATTGAGTACAGGGACGGTTCAAGTACTGAGCCCAGCGGTACTCCTACCTCAAGTGTCCTAAGTCAGGATGTTTTGCCTTTAATTCTCACATGAATTCTCCTGTCTCTTAGGTAGCTTCTTATGATCTTGATGATCCGGTCAGAGTAGCCCCCCTACTATCATCTTACAATACAGCCCCTGATGTCATAGTCTGTCAATGGCTCTTTCTACGTCTAAGAGCGAACCATAGATATCAAAATTGCAACATTGGCTGAAATTAGACGCCATTAATCTCATTGCGTACATAAAATTTGGATGTTTTTTTTTTCAAAGGGGTAAAGCATATGTTCCCCAATATGATCGAAGACCACGTAATGAATTTTATTGTTGAAATATATTTCATTCATGTAAAAATCTTAAATGGGGTCCATATTGATACCGAGAATAAACCTGCTAAACTCATTCGACACCCCATTTACGGGCTTTTTCTTAATGCAAACGGCTCCCTATTTTAAACCTTCTGAAGTGGGGTAGTAAAACAGTCAATCTTTATCGTGTTGCCACGTTCCGACGTCCATTTGTCCCTCGATTTAGGGCTGATTGCCCTTCTTTCGCGAGCACCCGCCCTTTGCGACACTTTCTCTTATTTAAATTGAATTATACTTGAGTTAAAAGGTTCCCTGTTCGAGGGGGGAACTCTATTTTTTGAGAAGTTTGCCGGAGAATTAAAGAAAACGCCCTTTTGGGCTTTATTTTCTATTTATGTTTGTCCGATGTTACCCTTTAATGGACCAAAGTTCATGCGGAATAACTAATGATGAAATATTGAGAAAAAATATATAGTACCAGTGGTGTCCACAGAAGTATTTTTCGAGAGCGGTTTGAAATACTTCTTTGAACATCTTTGACTCATATCGGCCATAGGAGATAATAATATGAGGTCAAGATGCTCATTTTACCGACATATAGCCATTTTTTTTTAATATGGCATCTTTCATATAAGACACCTTGGGTCTAAATTCAATACATTTCTAGATATTGATCTGTGAGAATTTAAATTTTAGACACTATTAGATTAAACTTTTTACAATTCTCAATTCAAATGGAATGTTGGATATCATATCATATTACATTCTTAAAATTATTTTGTAACCTATATGGTGGTACATCACTTTCTCAACAAGAAGGCCAGGTATCTAAATCTAAGATGGCGTTGCGAGTAGGGAGTAGGTTCTGACAATGGAAAACATATTAATTCTTATATGAACTTACTTGAGTCGACGTGTTCAAAAACATTTTTGAACTGGTTGAATGTGTACTGTTTAGTGATAACATTTTTGACACTTGTGGTACTTATTGTAAATTCAAGAAAAGAGTGTGTTCCTAAAACCGTTAAAATATCAGTTACAATGTTTGAATTGCCTTCTACAGAACGCTGTTCGGTTGAAAGTAATTTTGTTTTAGAGTTGTTGCTGGCTTTTGGCTTGACATACAATATTCTTGACAGCAGCGCCCATTTGTTCTATTAATATAAAAGGATCTTCAGAGATAAAGACAATAAGTTTAAGTGAGCTTGAGGAGCTTCATCAATATTAATAAAACATATATTAATTTGGCCTAAAGTGGATTTCACACTCCTAAGAGATATATTTACTTTATTTGCCTGCGTTAGACCAAGACCTCTTTCAAGACAGTCATTGAATACAATACAACCAACAGAGCAAACACCCTAGAGGTAAAGTAAGCAGGTATTGCAAATCATTTTTTAGAATAAAAAATAGAAAAATCACACAACCATTTAATATCATATCCACGTAATGTTAGGTACAGCCTCTAAAAATACAGAAAAACAAAATTTACTCGACTATTCTTGGTTGTAGCAAATAATTTTTCCTTCTTAATTCAATTTAACCACTGATGCCTCAATTCACCTTCTTTTGCAAATGAAAAATTGTATTGGGTAGTGTAGTAGGGTTAAGAGTCTATTTTCACGAACATAGGACAATGGTCTTGCCATTAACACAATAAATTACTTGCTTTGTATAAAATGTTCACTGCAAATGCACAAACTTTACTTTTTTAAATATACTTTATATTAAAAACTCCTTACAGCATTTAGTTTTGGTGCCAAATCGGGTGGACATATTGGCTACTGCTTTTCTTAATTTCAAAGCCTTGTACTACAGAGGGTGTCGGTTGGTATGATGTAATCTGTGGGCATGCCAAACACGTAGTTTCTTCAGCAGTTTTTCGATGTCTATGCCATAATCCTTGCTTATTGTTCTTGTTATTTAAACCGTTGAGATGCTGCGGCATCTCGTAAGAGTGATATTTTTGAAAATTATTTAAAAATAAAACAAAAATAAAAAATAAAGACAGGAACACGAAAAAAAAATGATCATAGTAAAATAATTACTGACTAGATGAAAAAGGGTCCAAGTTTGCAAAATAAATACGGGAGAGGCAAAAACTGATTTTTGGTAATTGACTGTTTATGTTTATGCTGGCAGAATTTTGGTAGCTAGCCCTACTCTTTACTGTTCTTACAAAGAGATATTTTCAAAATTTTGATCACTATGCAGAGTGATATTCTTGAAAACGAACAAAAATTGTTGGCCTAAAAATAAAGACATGACCATCTCATAGACCGACCTAGCTTCTCCTTGCATATAATTGTGTATTGGTAGTAGATCTAATAATACATTATGAGAGGCTACAAAATATAAATGGTTTGACCAAGGGCTTAAAATAGCCTTTTTTCCAGCTAAACCAAAAGTTGAGACTAGGAGAATGATCTTCCTGATCTCAACTTTTGGCTTATTAATACATTTTTCGGTTTCGACTACTTTCGAAGATCTTTATCAATATATTTTGGAAATTTTGCTCTTTCCTTCTGCATGGCTATAGTTCTTGAAAGAAACATTTTTTCCGAGAACTGCCACACTGATGGTTTGAAGGTAATAATGAATTGCGTTTGGCCTTGTTATTCAAGAAGTTCTAACTTAAACCAGATAGTAAATTCTTTGATGTGGGAAAAATTTACGCCATTCATTTAAGAGCATTATGCAATGAAGTGAAACTATGAAAGAAATCGAAGAAGATTAGGAAAATTTAAAACTCCAAATTATACCAACATCCTCCATTTCCTCCTTGCCCACAAAAATCATTAGCAATTTAAGTAAATGTGTCATCTTTGTAAGCACATGAACCTGTTGCTCTAGGTACTAGCAAAATAAAAATCTATTCAAGTAAAATATGACAAAACGAGTATTAAGGATCGTAGGGAATCATGCAACGTGGCCTGTATGCAAAATCATATGATGGAGCCTCTCCCCCCGAGGTCTGTTTTTACACCTATTTATTGATTTATATTTTATACTCTTATTCTTCTAAGACATATGCACAACTAAACTGAATGGTTGAATAGGCATATAAAGAGTAAAACTACACATACGTAAACATCAATTCCTTTCTTTTCAGAATATCGATCATTTAAAAAAGTTATGATTCAGTAGCTCATGGGCCCCCTTATACGTTAAGGCCGAATGCACCAGCATGTTTTTGCATACCCTAAGTTCCTTTACAGTGATCAGATTCTGCGTTTGGAATGTGGACGGTTCGCGCTCAATTCCCGTCGGGGGCAAGACATGTTTTCTTTATTTTTTTAAGGTTATGTTTGTTTTTTTTTTTGTAAATTTGGGTTAGTTTCAGTTAGTTTTGTGTGGTTGCGCGCCGGAGCGGGCAAAGCGAGCGGAGGATCATGCGTGAAGAGTTAACAGTACTCTAAAGTGACATAAACCCACCAGTCAGAAGCGGCTAATATAGCATAGTGCCGTAGGACTGTGAAGGATCCTGTTACGCCCCTAAGTTACACCACTGCGTCAACTGATGTATACGTACCTACCAATAAAAGGGTACTGATAATTTAAGTTAACAAAATAACAGTATATAAGACCATGCTTTATAAAGTTTAGGGATATAACAATTAATGTTGTATCATCATTTTAATTCAAATTAAGAATCATAAATCAGACTTACACATTCGTGTATGATACGGGTATAATAATTTATAGCAGTACTAATCAGTATCGTCCCTATTTGATACTGGTATTCCGGCGCATTCACCATTTATGATATATATAGGTTTGCGAATGATGTAGAAACAAGTACCAGCAATCATTATTACGGTACACCCTTTGTTCTTTGATGAAAAGCATAGTACTATTATTAATTTTTTCCAATTCGAGTTTGACCAATGCTTACACCGAGGTTCTCTCTAGTGTATAAACAGGAGAGTTCCTAAGTAGTGTCCTAGCTCCTATAAAGGTGTTTCTATACAGCTGTGTCCTGAAACGGTGAATTTTCGAGATAGAGAGCTGAAAAAAAATAAAGCTTGCTGTGTAATTCTCAAGTTGCACTTACTTTGAGTGAGTTACACTATTTGCGGAATTTCTACTTTTCACACCACAAGTGAAAGTGATGTAAAAAGTAACAGGCCAATGATTTCCTTTATTATTATGATATTCAAAGTCCATTTTGACAACAAAAAAGATCTCTTCATTTTCTTGTCATACAGAGTGAGCTAGTTGAATTTAAACTTTTCGCAATTTCTGGAGAAAATTCTTGCCTTTTGAAGTTTTCACTTGTCTCGTGCGATTTTAAACCCACGCCTTTTTTGTTATTATTACTTATCTTGGAAATAAAGTATGCAGATCATTCGAAAATTTTTGCAGACAAATCTCCGAGTTAAAATAAGTGGGTAAGTCCTGTAACAAAAGTTCAAAAACTCGTCGATATTTGACTTATAGGCTGCCAAAGTCCAAGTCTCTATTTAAATACTTAGCCAATCAATGATGATATTTGGCTACAAAGGTTTCACTTAATAAACTATATTATTTTGCCGCAAAATATACTAAGTAGAGGGTATTTTAGTTAAAATAGAATTTTTATTTCCGCTGTATTTTTTTTTTGTTTTGATTGTTACATCTAAAATCGTAAACGCAATGGCAAACTCTAAACAAAATAAACTCATCGTCAAAGTCTCACCGTTTACAACAATCGATATTAAAATTTTGCTATATTCATGAATTTTTTTTAAACGTAGTATTTTAACACGTACATTCATCTGCAAAATTTTCCGAACGCAATTTACAAACACCCTGTATAAAAGCTTCTTCTTTTCAAAGTGAGTGTCTTTTAGGCACTAGGGCTTAAAAGTATATCATTTTAAAAATGTGCCAATCGAAAAGTCACTATTATAAAACGTCAGTAGAAAATTAATTTATTCTAATCTAATCCATTTGATATTATATCAACAAGAATATCTTAAAGATGTCTCTTCAAATAAATAAAGGGCAGTCATCAGTGGCTAATATCTGTAGTGATGTTTTCTTGTGAGAAAAGAAAAATTTCCAAGACTGCGTTTTGGCCACCTTAGCTTAATAAAAACAAATTCATATCCAAACTGAACTGGACATAGAAAATTTCAAATGTATTTTCACTCTTCCACAATATTCCAGTTGCCTCTATCAACTGACTGAACCTTTTCTTGTTCATATCTCATACAAGACCGTCCTGTAACGTCCATTTACTCCAAACCCAAATAAAAACATTTCAATTTCAATAAGCCGTAAATTTTTCAGTGAAACGTACGGCCTGACCTGGTCATATATCAATAAGGCCTATCAATGCAATACGGTGCCAGGCCTGACCATTCTCCAGTCCCTAAAGGCTTCTGGATATATATACATGTGTTTTATTCGTGAAGTCCGGCGGCTGTCGAATATTCCCGCTTACATCCTTGTTAACCATTTTTTATCAGGGCGTAAAGTCGGAAAAAATTGATATATAAGGGGTTGAAAAGAGGATCTCGAAGGTGGGGAAATTTAAATGAATGTAGCGGTCCAGTTAGTCTTTTTGAATGCAAATCTCATATTTCATTGAATAAATAACTCAAAACCCCTTCCGAAGTGTTAATCTATTTGCACATTGGAGGCTTATGGAAATGAATGGCTAAATGCAAGGTAAGGAAACCGGAAAAAAATTATTTATAGGGTTGGAGAGGTGGCAAGTTAACTATTTTTTAACCCAAACTTCTACAATAGAAGGAGTTGCTGCATAATGTCGAACATATTTCGTATATGGGATTGGAATACTAGCCAAGTATAGTAATACAAGTACTACCACTGGGAACCAATAAAAAAAGGCTTCAAAAACTGAATCGTCTTATTCGTTACACAAAGTTAGACCTGAACTTGTTTTCAATGGTATCTTATGTAGCATCTCCAGTAAAATGCAATGTGGACCCACCAATAAAGCACATTTCAAACAAATAGAAATTTTGCACTTTGAATGGCAATTGTTGATTTTTCTGTCTTTTGCACTAGAACCAATTTCACATCGGCGACATTTTGACTTTGCAAGCTGAGGAGTAGGTATTGGAAGATTCCCTAGTACCTACCTCTCCAAGTAATTCTGCACACATAGTTCGAATTCTTCGACGCATTCGCAGGTGTGATTCACATAAGTGTTTTTATAAATAACTACCTTGATATTTTATACCTAGGATGCACAAGACACACATACCAATGTTGAGACAAGCACGGTTCACACTAGAATGACTGTTTTTCCTTATTTGTGAATATTATGACACTGTGGTGGTTGTGCTGTAAAACCAAATATATATTCGAAAAGACGCCTTCGGCATGGAATCTGCTGTATATTTTTTTTCAATGTGCCTATGTAGATTAAATCACCTTCCTGAAGCTGTTTCAATAATTCGAGGGAGGACTACCAATTGCCCGTTATAACATTGCGATTCATATTTTTGATAGGTTCTGCCAAATAAAGCACGGTTTGCGATGAACGAGGTATTTCGTCTTTATGTGCTTAGACGTTTTTTCCAAACTGTTTCCTTTCCTGTGTATACCTCTGCATTAAACATGCAATGAGTCTCTGCATCAGCTAAAACCTGTACTTTCGACCCATATTTGGCACGTGTGGTTGGAATATACATTCGAAAAGAGCACCGACCTCTGAATGGTACTAACATTTCGTCAATTCTGCACAGTGTTTTCCTGGACTGTAATTATTTTTTGAACGCTCAACAAATTTGGAACTTGAAGAGATATTTTCAGATATACAATGTCTCTTGCATGATTTCCCGTCTTGCTGATTTGCTTGCGGTTTGATGATACCTCCACTAGAAAGAACTTGAGCCAAAATATCTCTTCCAGTCCCATCCACAGCCCATAATGATCTGAGATCCTCGTGGTTTGGTCCAGTTCAATGCAGCAAAAACCCAAGCAGCCACGTTTACCAAAAAAGCCAATACGGCTGACCATGATATCATTATGGCAGGATCCACCATTCCTTCATCCTCGTCGATCGGACTACTGGCTGTCTCGGTCAACAGCAATATGTTCTGGCATGACCACGTTGCTAACATCCCAAAATCAGCCTCGCAGAAGCTTGGTGCGCAACAAAAAACTTTATATACCGCAGCAGCTGCTCTTGCTCTACAAAGCGCAAACAAGACCATGCTTAGAATATTGCTCACACATCTGGGGTGCCGCACCTAAGGACACCCTGAAGCTGCTGGATTCCATTCAGAATAAAGCTGTGCGTCTCGTCGGCAACTCGGAGTTGACCCGGGATCTGGACAGTCCGGAACACCGCTGACATGGGGTCAAGATATCCCTGTTTTACAGATATTTGGCCCGCATCATCCGCCCCCAGCCCCAGCAAGAGTGCACCCGTTCGTTGTACAACTGGAAACACCTAGAACCTCGCTTTACAAGGACTCCTTTGTCTGACGCACTGCATTACTGTGGAACTCACTCCCAGAACACCTGTTTCCCCCTAATTGCAACCTACAACTATTCAAGAAATGTGTCAAGCAACATCTTCGCACACACACCGCTCGTCCAGTGCCATAGGATCTCCCTTTAGTGTGCCATAAAAAAAATACTTTGCAATACCAATTGATCTCCACCATCATCCATCGTCTGAGCCTCGTCTTCCTATCCAGTTTCATCTAGAACGTTGGCTTATTTTTTTACAAAGGCACTCGGAGGTTTTTTATCACCCGAAGTCCAACCACAATCACTTACATTACTTACAGAGTCATGGTCACTCCGCTTCAGAATCGCTTTGGTCAAAATTTCTTCAATCCGTCACTTCTACCATCTGCAAATGCTGTCACTTGAACTTCCTTACTACCTCCCTCTCAGCCATCAGATTCCTCCCAAAATTCATCATTGTTTGCTATGTCTAGCAAATTCTGCATGTGTTAGCGATCTATTCTCCCACTTATTTGTATCAGCAAGTAATGACCCAATTGCAATATTTGATTTTTGTGAAAAAAACTATGAAAGCATGTATATTTACCAAAATATGACGTTTTGAAAAGTAGTACTGGAACTACTACTGGATCCACAGGACCTGAAGTTGCAAAAAAAAACAACGTAATAATAAGACGGATATTTTTACTCTTGTCACCCTTGGCACGCACTGGTTCTAACAATATCACCGGAAGCCCTGCTGCGCTTCGAAATATTTGACCACAAATAAATGTCCAGTTTTCTTTAATTAAAATCTAATATTCGTCGATTTATCAACAACGAAGCATTTGGGACAATTTTGATGTTCATATAGGCAAAGGTACTGGAAAAGTTTTGCCTCAAGTACATTATGGAACTACTTATTTGCAAAAAAAAATTGACTGAAGTTTCACTCTTCCTGTGCGACCACAGATCGAAGACTTGATTATGATGTCAGGAAAGGTGACACAAATTCCTTTAGGAATTTTCAGATTTCTTGGTTTCCAATTCTAATATGTCTCGTACATTCTCTTGCTTCTACTTAATAGTAAAAAGACAATCGTTGTAAAAGAGGCTTCAGATATTTATACGAGAAGTATTAAAATTTAAACCAAGAAGCTAGCTAGCATTAAATTGTATCATGTTTTTATGACCTGGTTATCTCTAATGGCTAGTTAATCTTTAAGCAAGTAACGTTTTAATCTTTTGGGCAGTACATTCACTCTCAATCAACCTTAACCAATTGGTATAAATCCATATGTTTCCTACTGTACACCTACCGGATCCTGCTTCTGGCAGTTTTATAAGATTATGAGGTTGGAAAATGTTATTATTTTAAGTGAGAATATTTAAATGGCAGAAGAGACGAAGATCAAACTGCAATAGTAGTTTTTCACCTCTGATTATAAATTAGTGTTTGGTGTATTCGTTCTTGCACATCATTTCGATCTGCATGCCAATCGAATAATCAAATAAATCAAAACAAAAAAATTCATTTTACAAGTGGCTGTTAATTAGTGCAATGGATATTTATTGTATTACTGTATTAGGTCTTGTTCTTATTATAATTTAATGTAATTTGTTTTCATAATTATTAACACTCCCACACCTCCCAGTCGAAATTGATATTAGAATCATTATAATAAATACATCGAGATTATAGTTGATTGCGTCATCATTAGAATATTGAAGAGACAATTTACAACTGAAACTGTAAGAAAATAATCATTGGTTATGCTTTACCCTAAAACACCTAAACTATGCCACCCTGTTTGAACTTTTTAAAACATATTCTCAATAGCGGCGCATAAAAGCCTTATAAAACTTCTGACCAGAAAACACGTACAGAAAGATCTATTTCATAGCAAAATTTAAGCGCTACCGAATATATAATGGAGTTCAATATTTGCTTAAATTTTCTTCGATATACACCACATTTAAAACCTTCTAAGATCACGTATCAATTGAATGTTGTTTGGGGGAAATTTGTCGAAACGGCATGCTTTTAGGATATTTAAAATCGATACTCCAAAATATGTGGTCTGCATTAAATATGTCAATAAATTGATATGCTCATAATAATACAATTTTCTCCCATTGAACTTTGTGTGGAATTTTATTGAAGAAGCCAAATTACTTAATCAGGACCTAATATTTAATTGAAATATTCTGCTTGGGCATCGAATGCGTCAATCGGTGCAAGACCCAAACTCAGTGCAGTGTTATCAAAGTACTGATAACCAGTCCCGACATTGACTGCTCTAAAAGAAAAAATGTTTATAAAATTATAAGGTCCGCTGTATGACGTCAACACTTCAAAATATCTATAAGAGAACATTTGGCTTTGCTAACGGTATAGTTCTTTCTCAGTATATCACTGGAACAGAATTGCTATAAACCTTCAATAATTCTGATAACGTCAGTATTTGAATCTATAGGACAAATCTGATTTTATTTAGTGAAGTTGATTATACATTCATTACAAGAAAGGCTCCTTTTGGTTGTACCAACGCTCTCTGAACGTAAAACAAAATTGCTAAAAGATGTAGACTCTTCGACATAACTGAGACCCAGATTATGCACCAAAATGTTGGATGGATATGGACTACATTTAATTTTATGTTAAGAAGGAAACGGAAATCTTAAGTGTGCATAAAATGAAGACTTTACAAATCAGCAACATTATATCATTTTAACCAAATATGTCTCACTAGAACGTTAAGTTCTTGTATTTATTATTTAATTTTCTTATTTTTACTTCAGCATATACCTGTAACCTGAATATTTTGCTCATTTATTTAATGTCTTTCTCAAGTTGAAGGCGGTAAATTTTTGAGGGCTCTATGGAGAAATCTAACGATAAATGATGACACTTTTAAGCCTCATCATTTCTTAACATTTAAAGGAAACTATACAATTACAACCATAATAAAAATTAAGCACATTACAGAACACAAATACATAAACAAACTATCACCAATATCGAGTATTGCCTCCTCATGCTCCAAAAATTGCTGTCATGCGACGTGGTAAGGATTAAACACAATTGGCAATTGCCCTTTCAGGAATGTTTTCCCACTTTTCACGAAAAGCGATTCGAAGGTCAGGAATGGTTTCTAGTTGTCTGATGCAAATTAGCCTCCCTAGCATATCCTACACATGCTCAATTGAATTTAGATCAGGACTACGTGAAGGCCAGTCTGATCGTTGAATGCTCATTTCATCCAGATAATCGTTGACAACTCTTGCGACATGAGGACTGGCAATATCGTGCATTAAATAAGCATTTTAAACAACGAATGGAGTAAAAGAAATGACGTGATCCGCTGCAGATTCCACGATATAGCGGTTAACAGTTAAAGTGCCATTTTCAATTTAAAACGAGGTGTGTATGAGCATTGCATAAAATTTCAGCCCACACCATAAAGGTGTTTTTGGACATATGCAATATTCAAACAAAGGTTTACATCGTCTTCTCTATACACGCTGGCGTTCATCTGATGAACGCAAGTAAACCTGCAATTCGTCTGTGACTAGCACACATGTCCAATCTTCGTCATTCCAGTCTCTATGTTCACCAGGAAAATTTAATCGTTGAGAACAAGGGGCTGCAAGTAAAGCTGAACCAGCAGCTAGTTTTCTTAACATTCATCCCTGTCCAGGGATGTAATGTACAAAGGACAGTTCGCTCAGACGAACAGCTCTTAAAATATCTCGAATCATCAGGCATCATAAGCGATCGCCAGTATTGCTTTCACAAGCATAGATCAACGAGAGATCTTCTGACTAACGTGACCTATCTGTGGACCAAAACCATCGAGAGCTACGGCGAATCTCGCGCAGTGGCTCTCGACATATCCAAAGCATTCGATAGGGTGTGGCATAACGGATTGCTAAGCAAATTGACAGCATACGGACTACCACCAGCACTGCTTCTATGGCTTTCCATTTTCTTAAGGGATCGAAGCATCTGAGTTTTGTATTGATGGACATCTCTCGGAGGAATTCAAAATCAATGCCGGAGTTCCTCAGGGGTGTATATTATCTCCTACACTGTTCCTGCTCTATATCAACGATCTCTTAGGTAGGACAAACACTTTTGTTTACAGTTTTGCAGAACGTAGCACTTTTATATCCTCATTCATGTCGCGGACTCCAATGATCGCTGCTCAGATTCCTGCCATCAATGAGGATATGAACGTCATCATGGAATGGGGTCAAGAAAGCAATGTCTAGTTTAACGCAGGAACGACTCAAGCAGCTCTCTTCTAAAAAAAAAAGCGAACACCGCAGGACCTGACTTATCAATGACAGGACAAACACTAACTCTGGCCTCATCCATAAGCTTGTTGGGCATCAACGTAGAAAACAACATGTCTTGGCGTAATCACGTCTTCAGAATCACCAAGGTAGCAGCGCAAAAGCTAGGAGCACTCTATAGAGCAAAAAACTTGTATAAACCTCATCAGCTCTTACTGCTCTATTCTATAAGGTCCAGATAAGACCATCTCTGGAATACTGTTCCCATGTGTGGAGCTCGGCACCCAAACATCTGTTCAAGATATTAGATTCCATACAGATAAGAGCAGGTCGTCTTGTGGATGACCCAGAGTTGTCTAAAGACCTTGATATCCTTGAACATTGAAGAAAAGTGGCGGGCCTATCTCTTTACTATCGGTACTACTACGCAAGGTGTTCGAACGAGCTGACACTTATGATTCAGCCGAGAGTTGTGCCAAACAGAAACACCCGCCAGGCACAAGCTGCTCATCAACGTACGATTCAGTTGCGAACACGTAGGACGTCGCTTTTGCGGGACTCCTTTGTCTGGAAAACTGCCTCGCTCTGGAGTTGACTTCCGAGTAATGTCTTTCCTGAAAATTACAACATACAGCGCTTCAAGTCCAATGTCAACCGGCTTCTCCGTTGAGTGGTAGAAGATTTTTTCTTTTGTGTGTGTGTCCCGAACATTAAAAAAAAAGACACTCTTGTACCGCATACATGTGCAAGCGGAGGCCTAATATCTAACAGTAGATATTACTGCGAGGTCCCCTAAAGCAGCGTAATAAAATGACCATCTCGTTGCTTTATGGCTCGTGGTCTTCCTGATCTTAGACCACGTGCGTATTCACGGATCTGACAAAAGCGATTGATCGCATCTTATAGAGCGCTCCTGGTTCTGCCCAAGATATTTGCAATGTAGCGTATATCACGACCATTATCAGCTCAATCAACATCCTCTGACCGCATATTTAAAAAAAAATTAAATGCTGAATTAATGAATGAATTGGTAAAAAAAGTGCGAACATAAATACTAATCGTAATGTTACTAGGTAACGAAATACCAATGTTACTTGATTAAAATGTAATGTTTTTAATTTTTTTTTTAATTAAAACTTGTGTTTAAAAATAAAGATATTGATATCAATAAAAGAGAAGAGTTAAGAAATGATGAGGGTTAAAAATCTCATGTACCGACTCATCATCAGTTAAATTCTTCCACAGGGTATTCAGAAATTTAGGACAAAATGCAACTTTTAGGCTACACTGTATAACACCAAATTCATTAAAGCCTTTTGCAAAATCATTATCGGATAATAATCATGATAGGCGCTCTTATAAATTGAGAAAAAATTTACCATAATCGATGCAAAATTTGTAATTTTTTTAAGACGGACTTTGAGCAATTGTGCAAATTGTGTCCATTTTTTATCGAAGAGTGTAGATCCAAATACACCATTACACAATTTTAATGTTTATTTTGTCATTATGAGGATCATAAATTGCATCCTATATGACACTTGTCCACTAATTTTTTATCCGATCTGAAACGATTTTATATTACTTTCAAACAAGAACACTTATGTGAAGTCAATTTATACACATCACTGATTTTACGATCGCACACCCTGTTGACAGATTATTAGTGGATAACCCCTTGTGATTGCTGACTCACCCTTCTAGTTAGTGTCACATGTTGTTTTTTGAATTTTGTCTGGCTATGTAGTTCGAAAATGGACAGAAAATAGGGAAGCGATCTGTTGTAAATTCAAGGTGTCGTCCGTGCGAATCAGAGATATTTTTGATGCAAACATAGCAGCCGAGCAGATTAGACAATGAAATTCCTTCCACCATTAACTATCTTTCCGTAGTCAAAACAACTAAGAATAATTAATCAACACAATTTTGCCCAAAGATTGAGCCTTGTAATCTATTTGTTTAAGAGTAATAATTTTTCAAATTAGTGCTAACATGACAATCTAAATTTGATGGAATCTCATCGCGTTGAAACTTGACCTCTTTAGGTACGATATATCTATCTCTTGGCAACTTTACCGAGGTCATAAATATCAAGGCTACCATTGTTGGAACAATTATTCCTTTGACAATTATTATCTTCTTGGTAAAGTCACCAACACATGTATCTATGGGGTCTTACACTTCTATCTACATCGAATATATAATGTCCCGAATATATCAGTTTCTGAAAAAGTGGGAATTTTCAGGGCATGGTTTGTCTGGAAACTGGTAATTATATCCCACCAAAGCTACCTAGTAGCAATAAAGATCGCGTGGTTTTATGTGATTTTATGACGAACGAAATACACAGTAGAAACTATTTTGATAATATTTGCTGCTGCTGTTTTGAGAACTACAAGAACGATAATAATTGGAAAAATGAAGGTTATATCAGTTTAAACCAAACCAGATATTTCGTGTCTCATGAATAACCAAATTCTCAAGTGAATACTTCACTTTCAAGTCATTACAGCACAACCACTACGCAATCGTATGTTGTCAACTCAGCTGCTGGACATTAATGCCTAATGTACCATGGATTTTTTTTTAAATTAAAATATAAAAATCGATATTTTAATTAGGATACCAGATAATAAGCTGCAGATTTCGGTATTCGTTTACTTCATACGCAAGACTCGACATTTATTCGTCGACTTCGAATCAAATCGTATCTCTGTCAAAAAAATAGATAGCCAAACTAAATTTTTCACATTGACATTCATTAAAAAATTAAATAATATTAAATTAGATCGTATTTCATTCATCATAGGCAAGTTTACGTTTCGTATTGTAATATCTGCAAATTTATCCGACAAATACAACCGTCATATGAATAAAACAGTACTTTGTCCATTAACTTGCTGAAACCTCTTTAGAATGTATTCTCTATACATAAGTAAGTGGTCTTTTTAAAGGAGAACCTTTGACCGCTGCTTTTAAAAGGAACAGCGAATATTCGATGCATTAAGGGAAAGGAAGTCTCGTCTGAAAGTACCCTAAAAAGTGGCATTAAAGACTTCCAATACGTTCAAAATTCGTTTCTCTGAATATATTTTGCAATTCAAGGGGCCACGATGGTCAGCTGCATTCTCTATAGAGACCCTTATTTATACTGTGTAAATACATTTTACATTTCGCTCACCCCCGCAAATACGCGATGTTGTCAGATGAACTTGAAGCAGTTAAGTTTTGAATATAGGCCGGGTGTGTTCAGTAAGGCACGAGCTTTGTTTTTCTTTCATATACACTATATATTTATTAGCTTCACATACTTATTTAATCAGTATCAGCTGGGGCATGGAATACGTCAATCGATGCAAAACGCAGTTTAGACTGGGAAACTCAGTAAACTATTATCAACTATTATCAAGGTACTGAAAAGTCAACAAACTTATGACAACCCCAGAATGATGATGTGATGTGAGAAACCAAACTAATAGGCACCATGGTATTTGATTTGTGAGACAAAAGCAAGAGGTGCCCTATCTATAGAGTAAGGAAAGTTCCTACCAGATCCAAAAACTATTAACGAACATTTGCTCACATTCAATTTTAAACATTTATCCGGCACCATTCAGAAAACCAATTCAGGTCAGACCTCAGCTGCCAACAGTATTCAAAATTGTCGATCTTAAGAAAAAGTTTAAGGTATCAGCAAAGAGAAGGAAGTTGATGTGATGAAAACATTCTGCTAACTGCACTTGAATCTCATCGAAATTGTATCCCCGAACTCTGACCAATTGAATGTGTCCCTTTAAATAGTTCTCCAACCACTGTAGAAGATACCTCTAATCCCAATCAAACCAAGTTTGTACACCAGAACCTTACTGACAGTTGACTCGATCACATATATAGCCTGTACCTGACTACCATTCTCGAAGGCCGCTAGTAAAAAGTTGCCATACTATACATACGCAGATTAAGTACGGTGGTTAAGCGAGTTCGGAATCCAAATTGTTGGACAATAAGCACGAGGCCATTGCCGTACAATGGACTCAGATGATCAGAGTTTGGGGATGATACTGAGCATACTTATAGGTATATAATAGTCAGCAAGTGACCGGTCTCCAGATTTAAAAATAGGTGCTGTAAAACTAGCCTTGCAAAAGGTAGGAAATTAATCCGTACTAAGGGATTTATTAAAGATGTCTAGCCAAAGTAGATCTGCAATGCTGCAGTAAACAAGGGGAAGCCCCATCAGACTCTGGGGCCTTGTTAACATCAAGGCTGGTCAATTTACCATAAATTGCATAAACGTGTGTCTTCAAAGAAAGCCAATTATCAATGTTGTCAGGCAATACGATATAGGAGGTTTTACAGGGAGTATTGCGGTAAACAGTAGAGAAGTCAAGTTTGAGGCCTCAAGGCCAATACGGCCTTTTACACCATTATAAACAAGCTCATCCGGAACCCCAGCAGATTTGCATTTAGCATTGGCAAAAGAGAATTTCGTATTATTACCTTTCACAGGGAAGTCGGTTGAATCGATATAATGTTTAAAAACTAATTTAGGAAACTCTAGATAATTAAACTGAACGCCAATGGAATCAAACCACCTGGGGAATTACTTTTTTTTGTGGAACATAAAGCTCAATAAAGGACATCATAAAAAATGTTAATCATGCTATACAAATGTTGATCCTGCTATAAAAATGTTGATCAAAGGATAAAATATTCCAGTTGAAGAAATCCAGAAAACCACATTAATAAGTCGACTGATGGATGGAAACCATCCGGAGGTAAAAGGGATTCGTCTGACACCAGCACTACCGTTTCTGAATCACCATCAAGAACCAAATCCAGTAGATAATCACATGTGTTCCAAATGGGCCGCTCCATATATTCAAATATCTGATTAACTTTGTAAATGTATTATTGGGTCCCAGGATCGCATAAAATAATTAGTTTTCAACTACATGCGATATCGATGTCCTAATGATTATTGACAAAAATTTAGACATTTCCAATGTTTGCTTCATATAATGTAATACCTAAGCACTATTAGGCCTTTTCTGCAAATTTCTTTATATTAGTTTCAAGTCAGAAACTTTGAAGAAGAATCTGTATTATTCGCGTAAACATACTATTAACACTCTCATTCACTAAATACATAATTTTTAAAGGTACTTATTCTCAAACTAAATGAAAAAAGTAGCTGCACATTTGCAAAGCGATAATTCTCTTGTTGGCCAAATTATACCATTTTATGACCAAATCTTGCTCTAAATTAAAGCATTGCATTGAAATAAACTATGGAATGCACAGAGATTGGACAATACTAAAGTGAATAAGTCTCGAAAGCAGCCTGGGTAGCCACAGTAAGCGAAGCATCAGATCTCTCCTGTTCACAGTGACACAAGTTAAATCTGCATCTATACAGACATCAGCATTTAAGTTCTCAGCAAGGATGTCCAAGGTGCACTGAACGTCAGATAGGTTTGGAGGGTTGATCTGTGGACACAATTGCACAAACAACTGCTGCGGAGAAGAAGGTAGATACTTGCATCTAAAATGACTGTTTACGATTATAAGACACCCCAACCCCTCGCATGCACACTAGTAAGATTTGACCAATCACCTCTGTATACATTAAAATCATCCATATGCATCTCTGGATCCTAAAAGTCGCTAGTTAGTCAAGTTTCGATAAATATGAAAACATCATACACAGTTGATGTGATGCTTTCAACCAGAAGCTTTGAACACTCTTCTATAGTTTTTGCTTGGCTTACCAATGCGTTCAACTTTGATTACGGCAATAGGAACATTTGTGGGAACCTCGAACAAATTATCCATGTCTTCCTTATCCTTACTCTGCTCATTCATATTGAACAGCAAAGCATAAGTCGACCTTCTCTGCCTCTCCTGAGCTTAAGTTATCAATCAGCACCTCATTATAGAAGCTTGAATCAACTAAGCTTACTGGTCTTCGGGAAGTCTCGGAATTGGTAACTCGCTCAATAACCCCTGAATTAAAGAAGAATTTCAAATTAGCCACCTCAATCTTCAGAGCTTCTGATTTAAGTAGCATATCTGATGCACTAAGATCAAAGCATTTTTTGTGAACAACTCTATCACGGCTGCCTCGAATCACTGAAGCACTGAGATCAGAGTATTTCTTGTGGGCAACTCTATCACAGCTGTTACTTCAATCTTCAGTCCTTCAGCTAATTTAAGCAGCTTGGGAACCATGAGTAGACCCTTTTTTGAGAACTCGTTTACATTTAAGTTCGACGACTGGAATCTCTGATGCACTGAGATCAGAGCATTTCTTGTGGACAACTATCACATCTGTCCCAATTTATGATGATATATTCTATATTATGACGGACTTCAAATTATCCACTTCAATCTTTAGTTCTTCAACTGATTTAAGCAGCTTGGGAACCATGAGTAGTCCCTTAAAGCAGTCTTCATAATTATTGAGAAGCCATTTACCTTTGAGTTCCAGGATCAGAATCGCTGCTGCACTGAGATTAGAGCATATCTTGTAGACAACTCTATCACAGCTGTCGAAATTTATGATGATATCTGTATTATGACGGATTTAAAATTAACCACATTAATCTTCATTTCTTCAACTGATTTAAGCAGTTTGGGAATAATGAGTCGTTCCTTAGAGCAGTCTTTTCAATATTGAAAGTTTACTTATAAGTTCTAGGACTACTGAGATCAGAGCATTTCTTGTAGACAACTCAATCACAGCTGTTGCAATTTATGATGATATTTTAATTATGACCGATTTAAAATTATCCACCTCAATATTCAGTTCTTCAACTGATTTAAGTAGCTTGTGAACCAGCCAGTTCCTTAGAGCAGTCTTCACAATATTTGAGAAGCAGTTTACCTTTAAGTTCCATTACTCGAATCGTTGATGCACTGAGATCAGAACATTTCTTGTGGGCAACTGTATCACAGCTGTCGCAATTTATAATTGAATCCGTACTATGATGGATTTAAAATTATCCACCTCAATCTTCAGTTATTGAACTGATTTAAACAGCCTAGAAACCATAAGAAGTCTCATAGCGCAGTCTTCACAATATTTGAGAAGCCGTTCACTTTTAAGTTCCATGACTCGAATCCTTGATGCCCTGAGATCAGAACATTTCTTGTAGAAAACTCTATCACAGCTGTGGCGTAGTATGACTGATTTAAAATTATGGTTCTCAATCTTCAGTTCCCTCAACTGATTAAAGCAGCTTGGGAACCATGAGTAGACCGTTAGTGCAGTCTTCGCAATATTTAAGAAGCCGTTTATCGTTAAGTTCTATGACTCCAATCTCTTTCTGTGGGCAACTCTTTCACAGCGTTCACAAATTATGATAATGTTCGTATTATTTTTGTTCGAATTGCAAATCAAGCACCTCATGCTTTGATCAAGGTAGATTATATTTACTTGCCGAAAAAGGAGTCAGGAAAGTTGCTGCAAACAATCTCAATTTAAAACAGAAAATAAACAAATATGTTGGTCCAATAATCGCGCTTTAAAGTCACAAAGACAAAAAACTTGAGAAGACAAGAACTTGCACAAGCTTATGGGTTAGTTCTAATATTCAAATTTTTAAGAAGACGTGGATAAAGACTAACTAAAATTAACAAAAGATTTTCTAAGTTGGTACTAGAGCTTTGTTACATTTGTAGTTTTAATGAATATGTCTATTGGATAACGAAAAATGCTTTCAACATAACTATTGTTTAATTAACTTTTCTACACCACTCTGTAGCTGATAAGCATATTCAATATTTACAACTCCAGACCGCAATAAATCCCACATAAAGGTAACATTTGAGTTAAAAATTCAGGTACTGTCACGCAGATATCTTTATCTAAATGTGTATTAATAATCAACTAATCATAATTCAAATGATTACATGAACCTCTCTCTATTATTGACTTAGATTGAATATTATTGGCTTTAAAATAGATCTTAATTTATAATTGTCAATAAATATGTATTTAAAGCAAATGGAACACCTTGTTTTCTATGAGAAGTTTATGCTTATTTTTTACAGGGTCGATAAAAGACATTTAGATAATATTATAAACGTAACAAATAAATTATCGAAACATAATATGATATAATCCTTGTTTTGCTAATTCATACAATTAGATTTTGCTATTGAAAACTAGGATCATATAGCTATTTTCGAAACTTTTATATTGGTAGGATGGCCGTAACTATTAGGGTGAATTCCTGTTTGGTATGGATAAAATATGACGTTTGCACACATAATGGCTACAAAATTAAAAATAAAAAATCCATAATGATTTTATTCTGCATCTGCACCGTCAGAAAAACTAAGGAACAATTTCGCTTGTAACGTTTATGTTTCGTTTGTAGACACGTGCACCATTTTTACGCATGCCATATCATTGTGAGTGGCCTGGCATAAGGCAGACATTCTGACGCTGCACATGGTTTAACACAATCTCCATCTTTAATTTAATAATAAATAAATAAATAATTAAAAATACTTTCGAGGAAAATAGTAACATTTTATGCCATTCTCCTTCCGTCATTCACATAAAATCAAATTTTATTATTTACCTTTACTATCGGGCTCAGAGGTAATAAAAACATTTGCCCAGTAAAGTTCGGAAAAATTCGAGATGGAGAACGCCATATCAGTATTAATAACCGCCAATTTATCAAAAAGACATTAAAACCGTCCATAAAGGCGCAAAATGCGAAACTTTCAAACATTAATTAATTTAATTATCAAACTTTCAGACGTTTACTGTACATTCGCCATTATTTACTGGCTTAATATTAGATTATATACTTTTCTTTCTTCTCGCGAAACGTCCATCTTTATTAATTTTTATTATTTAAGATATCATGGGCGATATAAGAGCCATTTCAAATCGGTTTAGGTAACAGGCAGCTCTGAAAATTTCGTTTAAAGTCAATTTTAAAAACTTTTTAAGGTTTGGTTGGATTTTGAAAAATATGACTTAATTTGTAGGCGCGTTCATCATGATCATATCAAAATCGATGGAAAACTTAAAGTCTTTTTAAAATAAACACGCTCGCCATAATGTTTTCATCGCACTCTGCTTTAAACGTCCCCATGGCAAGGCTCTCCCCACCATATCGAACATCAACACTACCATGGCAGAAGTTAAGTTTGATCACCGTGATATTCGTAAAAAGGCATCAGCACCAGACGGAATACCTGCCATAGCATTAAAGAACTGCGCCACCGAACTAACACCCATTTTTTCCAGACTTTTTGTCTTTGTCTTACCGAAAAGGGAATTACCCATCTTCTTGGAAAGTCGCTCGAGTGTAACTTGTTCCAAAAAAAAAGCAAGAAAACCATGCCTTCAAAATATCGTCCAATTGCCTTGCTGCCAATAATCTCCAAAGTCATGGAACGTGTAGTCAATCAGCAACTATACAAGTACCTTGAAACCAACAGATTAATTAGCGATCACCAATACGGCTTTCGCAAGGAGAGGTGGAGAGTACATATATTGGCCTATGTCACTCATATATGGAGTAGGGCAATTGAGAACTACGGAGAATCTCGAGCGATTGCGTTGGATATTTCGAAGACATTCAACAGAATTTGGCATGACGGATTGCTCAACAAACTACCGTCCTTCGGACTGCCAGCCTCTCTCTGCAGCTGGCTTGCCAGTTCCCTTAAGAACCGATCTCTGCACGTTGCAGTTGATGGACACATCTTAGACACATTCACCATTAATGCGGATATGCCTCACGCCGCAATACTTTCACCAACGCTGTTCCTCATCCACAGAGATATTGACGATGCTTTACGACTGGTAAAAAAAGCAGATAACACCATAATTTTGGGTTCAACGCCAAAATTGGAACTGGACAATGTCACAATATAGTGAGAAGCTATGGGTTAGGGTTTAGGAATGAACGGGGCTATCGGCTCAATCATTTCTGCCAGGAGAAGGATATCATTGTATCGAACACCTTCTTCAAATTACATCCGAGGTGACTATATACATGGCAGTCAGGAGCAGAGACAGAATACATCATTGTAAGGAACCAAATCGATTATATCCTAGTTAAACAACGTTACAGAAATAGCGTAAAATCTGCTAAAACATACCCAGGCGCAGACATTGGGTCTGATCACAACCCCGTAGTAGCGATAATCCACATACGGCTCAAGAAAATCTTGAAACAACAACGTCAAGACAACATTGACCTAACATTATTAAGTAAAGAATCTACCAAAGCCTTAGTCCGTACTCAACTAAATGAATATCTTATAACTGAAAGTCCTAGCGAACAAATAGACATAGATGCCCAATGGAGGAAAATGGAAACATCGATAAGGGAAATCTGCTGCAAAACCTGAAGGGGCAAGCCGAACCTAAAAAGAAATCCTGGATGATGAACGAAATAATAGGATTGATGGAAGAGCACAGAAAATCCGAGACGCGAAAACAGCACACCTGACCAACGAATGTAAAGAAATAGAAGCTCTGGAAGCTGCATATGACTCCTTCAACATGCATAAAAGAATCAAAGAGGCTACAGGTAAATTCAGAACAAGCAGAGGATCGGGTATACTCTACGACGAAAGTGAAAAGGTGATTCATCAAAAAGAAGAAAAATTAAAGGAGTGGGAAAAGTACATCAGAAATTTATTTGAACATGATAGACCATTAACGCCACTGGAATTAACAAAGTATGAAAGACCTCTAATTACATTTACTGAAGTGGAATATGCCATAAAACGTTCCAAAAACCGTAAAGCAGTAGGACCTGATGAGATTCCCAGCGAAATATATAAAGTAATCGATAACACTGAAGCATTAAAAATGATAACAGAATTATTCAATAAAATATACACCAGTAGAAAGTTACCAAGCGATTGGCTTAGATCCATATTTGTCACCTTGCCAAAGAAAACACCTGCTAAGACGTGTGCGGATTATAGAACAATCAGCTTAATGAATCACTTACTCTCAAAATTATTCATGGCAGGATCTATTCCAAGTGTGAGGAATACTTAAGCGAATCGCAATTTGGGTTCCGCAATGGCTTGGGCACAAGAGAGGCTCTATTTGGGATAAATGTCCTGGCTCAAAAAAGTCGTGACATGTCAGTTGATGTCTATGCATGCTTCATAGGCTTCCAAAAGGCATTCGACAGGGAGAAACATGATGTATTGGTAGAGACTTTAGACCATATAGGACTGGACGGAAGGGATATTAGGATAATTGAAAATTTATATTGAAACCAAACTTCGGTGATTAGAATAGATGGAGATAATACACCGGAAGTAAATATCAAACGTGGAGTAAGGCAAGATTGCATCTTATCGCCCTTGCTCTTTAATGTATACTCTGAAAGAATATTTAGGGAAGCACTAACTGATATACAAGCCGGCATTATTATAAATGGCGAAATCATAAACAACCTTCGCTACGCAGACGATACGGCACTGTTGGCCTCCAGTCGGGAAGATTTACAGCGGATACTGGATGCAGTCATCGAAAAATGTGCAATGGCCGGACTCGGATTAAATGCAAAAAATACCAAAGTATTGTAATTAGCAAGCAACCTAATATCATAGCTAACATAACAGTTGGGGGTGAACTATTGAAGCTAGTAAACCAAATAAAATATCTCGGCAGCATAATAACTAACAGCGCGGATACTGAAACTGAAGTGAAATCGAGGATTGAGCAGGCTCGAACAGCATTGTAATATAGGGTCTTGTGCTGTAGAGATCTGAAGTTAACTCTAAGAATCCGATTTCTCAGATGTTATGTCTTCTCCACCCTGCTGTACGGTATGGAAGCCTGGACTATAAACAAGTACGAAGAAAGACGACTTGAAGACTTTGAGATGTGGGCTTACAGGAAAATATTAAAAGTTCCATATGGACGGAAAAAGTATCCAACGTGGTAATACTCCAACGACTGAATAAATCCACCGAAATTCTTACCACCATCAATAGGAGGAAACTGCAATAAAAAATACCAGGAAAAATACCGATTACTACAGAACATCATGCAGGGAAAAATTTCTGGTAAAAGAAAGTCGGGCCGCAGAAAAGCATCATGGCTCAAGAATCTACGTGACTGGTATAAACTCAACTCAAGCTCTCTGTTCAGACTTGCCATCGACAGAGGAAGGATAGCCTTGTTGGTGACCAACGTTCTAGAAGGACATGGTACTTAAGAAGAAGAAGTACGCTTGTCTCCCAATTTAGATCGGAAAAAACTTTACCAGCGACTGAGACTTATCACCGCAGACAGGAGCTGATACAGCAATTAATCAAGATCTGGAGAGGGTTCGAACTTGGGGCGACAGAAGTTTAGTCCAGTTCATTGCAACAAAAACTTAAGCGGCCAGTTTACCAGCAAGGCCAATACGGGCGGCGGTCCCTGACATTATGGCAGGATCGACCATTCCTTCATCCTCGTCAATCGGACTACTGAGTGTCACGGTCAACAGCAATATGTCCTGGCATGACCACGTTGCTAACATCGCAAAATCAGCCTCCCAGAAGCTTGGGGCGCTATTTCGCAACAAACAACTGTATACATCGCAGCAGCTGCTCTTACTCTATAAAGCGCGAATAAGGCCGTGCTTAAAATAGGTATTGCTGAGAGATGTGCTTCTCGTCGGCGACCCGGACTTGGCCCGGGATCTGGATAGTCTGGAACACCGCATACATGTGGCTAAAATATCCCTGTTTTACAGATATTTTCACAGCAGATATTTCCAGGATTTGGCTCGCTTCATCCCGCCCCCAGCAACGCCTGTGACACAGTCACAACAGAATCTCCCTTTAGTGTGTCTCATTGCCATAAAAAACAAAGAATTTTTGAATGTCCGGTTTTCTTCGTCCAAGAGTGTATATAGAGGACAGCTGCGTGCCTATCTAGGGCGGATACGCAAATTTTGATATATTGAAATGAAGTAATGAATAGTCCAAACATTCTTGTGAAACATAATTTGGAACTGTTTCTATGGAAATACGTGAAACTAAAAACGTACGCATTGTTTATGATAATTTTTGGTTGTGGAATATCGAACAAAAGAGTGTTACTTATGTTACGCTTATAATTTGAGTTTAAAATTAAATTAATTAATTATTCAATAGGTACTTAAACCATAATGGGAACTTAACAGCTCATGCTAGCACTTAAGTTTAATTATAAAGACGAACGTCGATATGACTCTTAAAATACAGCAACTTTGGATACCAAAATTTTATTCGAAATATGCTCACCATTTTAATTAAATTAGACGATATGTATATTATATATATTTTTCTATAGAAGGGGGTCTCTGAACCTAACCCATACCACAAATGGACCTTATTTTTAATTTCTCGATGAAAGTAATTTTTTATAACAAAATTTGCTGGTAAAAAAACAAGATTTGTCTTTAGAAAATTTAGTTTTTGTATAAAGGGAGGTCAGAATCTTAAAAAATATAAATTTTGCCTTTTTAATGAAATGTTGGTTAAAATTACTTTTTTAGTCATAATCCGAGATTCACAGAAATTTTAGTTTAAATCGATTTTTCGTCGGGGCCCCAATATCAATTTCCTTTTTGCAAAACATAGATTCTGAGTAGCATTAATTAAGGATTAGGACTTTGACTTCCCTTTATAAAAAAAAAAATATTTTTTTAATGACATCTAATTTTTTTTCAAACAAAAATTCTTATAAAAAACCTTAAACAGAATTTAATTTATCAATTATCACGGTAAAAAAATATAGGTCAGTAAAAATCCGTAAACCCATATTTTGGCTGGTTTTCGGCTAGTAGCTCAAGCTAAACTAAATTAACTGTATTTATTTGGATCCACCAGGTTTTAGGGTTTCTCGGCTTTTTACGCCATCACGTGAATCATATCATCCAAATATTTTAAAATGATAATAAATAAATAGTCGCTTGATCAGGGCGCCATTTTATCATAGTCTGGCAGCCCCATACAATTCAAATATCGATCGAGACCTGGGTACTTAATTTTTCAGAATTGTAGATTTCTCATAACCGATTCTATGAAATACTGAAACTGGCAATTTGAAAACAACTGTTAGAAATTATAGTAAATTTGAAATTCAACAAATTGTTATTCTACTTGGAAATTTAATAATAATGTGAAAGGGGTAGGAAAAGAAAATTAAATATTTATTCGAATAGAATGGTAATTGCTGGTTAAGAATTTCGAAGGCATGGTGGAGATGGCGTAGAGTTTTCGTATGAAAGACACTGAACGAGAGCCAATTACGAATAGTGTCTTATTGTTGGTTAAAGCGGTACTGATCTCCTTAGGAATTCAAATATCGTCAAACATTTAGAAATGTACTTATATGTGCAAGATTCGATTATTTGAAAAGATTTCTGAATAAGTTTTATTGTAGAGTAACGTTTTATTAAACACCATTCCGGTTTAAAAATGCTTAATACCTGAAATATGATAAAATATGTCCGGTTACTTCATAACCCGAAATAGTTTCAGGTAGGTCCGACTATTATAGTAGATAAGGTACCGGTGATCATGCAACATCTCCCTAACTCCAAGGGAAGTGCACCGCATAAGGGTTGAAACGTTTAATTAAAGAAATAATCGGGGTGGGGACGATTTATGTCCTCGTATTCGAGAGAGGACTTCGATAATTGGAAATTTATAGTTATTTATTAAAATAGGGGGGACATTTTGTTCGGGATATGGCTAATATATCGTAGACACACAAGACACACGGTGGATTAAATTAATTAGAAGGTACTGTTCTAGGGTAGAAATATCAGGTGGGAGATGCGCTATTTATAATTTAATTGCACTTTATATTAAAATATATTTTATTTTAATTGGTGCCACTTGCAGGCTTCTAGTTATCTGGCATTTTCCTGCTAAACTGCTGGACATAACTCAGGGAATTTTTAATCATAATTCAAAGAGCGATATTTTCATTCATTATCATCATTCATCATCATCATCAAGCGACCATTTGTGTTCACTTTTGAGCCTAAGTGTCCGTAGCTTCATCCATTTTTGTCCATTCTGTGCTACCTCCATCTAGTTCGTCTTGGCGTGGTCTTTATTCGAGTAACTTATTTGTCCAGCGGTTGTCCGAAAATCAGTTCCACTTTAAAAGACTGTTCTATGGGTAAGCTCATTTGTCACTCCAGTCCTCTCCCTTATTCTACTGCCTAACATTGATCTCTGCATGGTACTGACTTTTTTGTAGCGATCTTTGTGAGGGTAAACGTTTCAGCCCCATATGTGACCACAGGTAACAAGCACTGGTTGGATACTCTCCTTTTTAAGCACCTATTTTTCTCTAAATTTTGGGTATTTGGTTGGCTTTACCTTCGTGGCCAAGCCTCCCCATCTATTTCGATTGCCTCACTCAGTTGTTTTGTTGATGTTGAAATTTTGAGCCCATCAGAATTTGATGCTGCTTTGAGCATCCGTGGCATTTGTTTTGCTTCGTTCGTACTATCTGCGACAATTAAGATATCGTCAGCAAATCTCAGATGGTTCAGTCTCTTGCCATCTATGCTAATACCACCAAAGTCTATCTGTTTGAACATGTGTTCTAGAGGGGTAGTGAATAATTTTGGCGTCTGTGATTTTATTCATTGTTGGTACTGAGCTTCGTCTCTAAGTGGTTTCCACGTTCTAGATGTTGGTCATTTAATGCCCTTGCCTATTGAGAACTTATTTAGCACAGTTACATCCTGCACCATCTTTTTCCTGTTAGATACGATAAAGGCAGTTTCGTTTCTTCTGAAGCCCTCGGAACTCGTCTGGGCCCACTTTCGCTGTAAATCTTTGCGGAAGAAGCTGTTCATTGCAAGTAGGTGGTCTTGCAGAAGGAATTCAAGAAGTGTTTTACCTCTCCCGTTCCTTATTCCAAATCTGTCGGCTCCCAACGCTCTTTCCGGTTCCTATTACCATGTTATTCTAATATTTAGCTTTTATATGAGGATATTACTCTGTAACTGATAATGTGGATCTTGGTGACATTTGATATATGCGTTTTATGTATTAAGAACTCGACTACTCCTTCCTTTATGTTTTAGACTTCTCTATGGTGCAGCAAATAACTTGAATGAGTGTTAGTTGTTCCTCTTTTGTTCTTTTATGCTTGCTAATTCCTTGTATGTCCTATTTGATATGGAAGAGTTTTCCCTCAAGCTCCTGTGGTTTCTGGGCTTTAGACAGCGTATTAGTATTAGGAGCAGCAATGGTAAGCTTCCGGTTGTGGTAGCTTACCCTATTCGGGGGTTCTTTGCACCGTCTGCTCGTCTCCTCACCCTTTCGCTACCTTGGTCGAGACTTAGCGAGCTGCCGGAGACTGAGGGCCGGTACTTTGGTGCATTATCGTTAGGCCCATTCTACACGGGCAGTTAAAACGCGACTGTCTTGCAGCTAGCAACGGAATATTTAAGGAAAACTTATGATTTTAATTAAAGCTATCTACTGGCCGTTGCAACGCCTCTGGAGGCATTGCGGCCGCTAGCGTCATAAACGCAGATCAAACTACACGAAGCGAAAATACGCAGAAGTGACCTCCTCTGCAGCATGAATACTATTTTTCATGATGTTATCACTTTTTGCAATATGCTTACTCTCAAAACCAAGCAGCTCATCAAATGAAGACACCAACATTTTATAAAACTGAAATAATGTAGCAGGACATCTTCTATGCAAGTTAAAAATGACGTGAAACGGCCCAGTCCTTTTTGGCGAGATTCCTTTGTACAAATGTCTTCCAATAAAAAAGTCCCGCTACACAGCCGATTTGAACAGTGTCCATTTTAAAATGAACGTCAACAATGTGATGCTAACTGCAAAACAGCAGCGTTTCAACTGCACATGTAGAATGAGTCCAGCGTTCTGACAGTCAGGTGTAGTTTTGAGAAATTTGGTGCGGTTGTTAGCTGCAAAACAGTCGCGTCTTAACTGTCCGTGTAGAATCAGCCTTAGGAGGGTTTTAGCCGTTTGCTCTACCCCACTGGCCAGTGCAGGTTGTTAAAATTGAAGATGGGTAGGTGAGAACAAATTTGCTTGGATCAGGATTCTACGGTTAGGACATAATCTCTCCCGGTTTAGAATGTGGGAGGATTGCTTTCTTGAATCAGACCTGTCCTCCACCGGAATCGCAGAAGGGTGTCGTTACCAAGTTATTTTCATTAAGACACAAGATATTGCTTTAATATCCGGTTAATTATGTTATAAAATAAAAAATTTAGCTTCGTTGTATTTCTAGATTTATCTTACTTAATAAATTAGCAATGACTCCAACTACAGCTATTTCTGGGTCTCCAGATTCACCAACTGATTAGAAGAGTTACACGATCTTATAGAAGAATAATTTTGTATTTTATTAATCAATATTCATTGTACCTAAAAACTCTTATTATTATTTTTTTATGGATAATAAAAAGTAGCAAAATTGTATTGTATTGTCGTAGTCTGTTTTTCTTTTATCAGGTTACCTTGGAGTACCTCCGGATTAGCTTCAATTATCTTTGATTATCTTCGGGCTGTAAGTACACAAGCCTTAGTGAAAGATCCCGAGCTTGGGTAATCTCTACTCTATGAAGATTTTGAGACATTCCTACTAGAGTAGAAGTGCATAACTCCCAATTTGGCAACGTACTTTGGAGCGTTCCATGAAGAAAATTAATTCGAGGGATAGTTGAGCAAAATAGTTAGTTTGATAATTACAGATGCAAGAAGGTATCGTTGAAGAGGACAGATCATCAGAAGTATCTAACAATCTTGGCAGATTGAAGATCACCCGAGCTTTGGGATCTATTTGTTGTACGTACCTACAGCCCCAAGATAATCGAACGTAATTGTAGGTAATCCAACCAAAGGTAATCTGAGGTATTCCTAGGTAATCCGAGAGTAATCAGTTGGTAATCTTGAGATACATACATCTTTAGTTTTTTGTTTATTTTCGTATTTATTGTTTTACTTCATTTTGGGTTTGACCTGGATTTAGGCTAAGAATTGTAGGATAAAATTTAAAATAGGGCTAATTGTTAAGCTAAAAGTCAATTGCGACTTAAAAGCTTCTTCCTATTCTACTGAAAATGAAATATATTTTTGTTATTCTAGGTATGTGTTGTTATCATTAGATATATTTACGTTTATATTACCTTCACCGCGGCTGTAGATGCAGAACTGTCATTCTATCCCTACTCATAATTGAGGAGGAAAATATGAGGGAAATGTTAGATAATCGGAGGTAATCTTAAGGTATCTAGGAGGACTCTTAAAGTAATTAGAAAGCATATAAGGTCGCCACAAAATTTTCAACATAGTTCTGGGATTTTCCCAAACAAACTCATTAGCGTGTTGAATGGGGATTAAGTCAGGGCACCAATCCGTATGCATTCAGACACAATGACTACGAATACTAAGTGATCATAATACGCGATCTAACCGATACGATGCAGTTGGGTAGGATCTGACATTTCAACTCAGTCTTCTCATTTAGAAAAAATAGCCACGAAGACAAGAAAAAAAAATAGGAATATTATAGGTCAGTATATCATTATCATTTGAATCTGAATTGACCAAAACGGGATAAATATCGCTTTCACCGAAATTCGGGTTTTTTAGTAAATGTTTTGTATTGTATTCGTAGTCTATGATCTAGAATCTAGCCAGGGAGCGCGATCAGCCGACCAAATAAGTCGATGTCCTGACTTTGATCCGCGAAGTCTTTGTTTAGCCTTTGGACATGCCTCTGGATAGTTTTGATTAGTTGTTGTTGACTTTGCTCCCGCAACGACAGAATGTGATATAAGTCGTATTACTTTACGTCAACTGTTTAAAGAGCGGTTCAGACCATATTTAGCAACCATAGACGTTACTCGAACGTTTTTGAACAAGTGCCTGGCATTTCTTTAAATGGCAGCTGACAGCCCAACACAAGCAACCGTGTTGTAACGTCACACTTATTCCGCAGATATTCCTGTCCTTGGGAAATGGGAACCCACATATATTTTTCAGGGTGGTGGTTGACCCCTCGTCACCTTCCTTTCCCCATCTTATATTCGAATCTCAGCCTTTGCCACCCCCACCTTCCTACAGTGGTGAGAATAAGGATAATATATAGAAAAACACTAAGTAGGTAAAGACACTTATCAATCTCGTTGCCATCAGGAAATCTCCAGGATTGCCAAGGTATGCTATGGACGGACACTCCTGTGTGATATGCGATAACGTTCTATCGAGTGTTATCCCTAAATACTTTGGGTATTTGTTATGAGAGAGTTGGCGGTCCTCAAGGTAGACATTGAGATTCTTAGCTGCCATTCGGTTGTTAAGATGGAAACTGGACACTTCAGTTTTTGCTGCGCTGGGCTGCAGTCTCCATTTACGGAAATAACGGGTCATTGTCGGCTGTAAGGGTATCATCCATTGTTTCAAATGATTTATGTTTTGTGGCGATTGCCCACTCATTCGCATAGCCAAACTTTTTTGATTGGGTTTTAGGAAAAACAGCGATATAGGGGCTAAATAGCAGAGAGCTAGTAGGGAGCCCTGGGGGAGCCCGTTATTCAGTAGTTTTTCTTGCTTCTAATTTGTCCCAAAATAACTTCGAATGATCTTACAGGGTATCGTCCTGAGTATAGCTTATATATCAGTAGGTAGTCGGACAAACTGATGGGGATCAAACTTAGTTTTTTTTTACATCTGACAATAATTATTTCCTCTTGGATGTATATCTTATTATTTTTGGGACGCATTGTATATTGTATACCCCAGCTATCCAGAAAAATGTTGTTCATAAATAATATTTCCATCAGTCGCCTACATTTTTTTCGTCCTTCCAAGTGATGAAATACCTGACGAAATATAAATAATATTATCAATTCAGATCAAACCTATTTACTTATAATATTATAAACACCTGAGTTATCTGTTTTGAAATATGTATTAAAGCTATGTAAATAACGACCCATAAAGATATTTTAAGATTATTTTTTATTCCGCTTCTACTAATTCGCTTGACAAGTGAAACGTTTTAAATATTACATTATAAATTATATTAATTTTGAAAATAATATAAATGTATTAGGAATATCACGATAAGAATAAACATAATTATGATGGCTAATCCCTGCTTAGGCAGGTTATGCGTCATTGATTAATTCTGTTCTAAATCAAACGAAGAAATAGGAACACACTGTCCCGTTTTAAGAAAATATTAATATTAAACATTAAAAAAAAACATTTATATGGATGTATTAGAAATTACTGGAAATTCTGGCGTGAATCGATCGCGCGATAGAGCGAATAGAGAATGGACACAACAGTTTTAAGTCACCACTTATTATTTTTTACAAAGGTGGATGTAGCACAAGTTTGGGTTAGCCTGTTGGTTAGCTCCTAGCTCGCAGTTGAATTTGCGTATTTATTTGCTTTTATTTGTAACAAAATAATGCTAAAGTCCCAATAAGAGTAGCGGAGAGTTAAGTGTAGATTATTTTTCCCATCCCTTAATTTTGAATGCAATATATTAATTTTAGGTTTTTGACCAATCTTGCTTATTATAAACGCAGGTTGTATTTTGACCCTTGTCACAACGTTAAATCATACTCAAGTACTATTAGTTAATTTTTGTTTCAAAAGCGTATATATCAAAATTTCTCTGTAAAACAATTCATACTTTTAAAATTAGAATCAATTAACACATATCATTTTAAGTAGGTCTCAACCGTCATGTCATTTTGTTTTTAAATGCAAATCAAGTAGAAGATCCTGCTTTTTGAGATAAAATAACTTTTGCTTTAGGTTAGTGAAAATATACTTGAGATCTCGTTTTATTAACTCATAGCGTCTGTATTTACTTATTTCAAGATGAGAGAAGTTGGAAAAATCTAAAAATAGATTTTCAATTTGAATTGATTAAACCCAATTCGGTAGGTGTATGTAAATGATAATTACGAAGGCAAACTGATCCAAAATTGAATGTTTTGCACAATTTCGAAAGCCTTTCTGACGATGGTCAGTGTCAAAATCTTTATTAAACTTATTTCAGATTTAGAGAATAATAGATGGTTTGAGTACTAAATTTAAAAGGATACCCGGTATGTTTTTTATCTTTTAACACCCATCTTATTGTATGGTCCACATGCTCCACATCTACCAACTATCTAAATGCTTCTCTGTTTCGAAAATGTCTGGAAAATAGACTTTTCAGGGAAAATGTAAAACATCAATTTCTAGGTCAAAAAAATATTTTTTTTCCTCGAAAAGCAATTTTTTTTTAAAGCTTATTCTTGGCCAGAATATACGTCAAAAGCTATACTAGGAGACACTTTGGAAAATATGATGCCTGTCATGCAGGGTGAGCTAGTTGAATTTAAGCTTTTCGATATTTGGAGTTTTATTCTATTACTGGAAAACCAAGCAATCTGGCGCAACCATCGTTTCACATATTGAAGACGAGGGATATGAGCAGAACGTACCAAAAAGACGCATCGATCCGATTGAAAATGCCGAATTGGTTTTTTTTTTTGTTTTTCATTTGCAAAATCTTCGTCAAAAGTACGTGCAAGTGAGCGCATAGCTATTTTCAGAAAATCAGTTTTAGATTTGTAAACCTTGTGATCTATATAAAAAAGTTCTGTAAGAATTTTCCGTACGAGAAAATCGAGGGTAATTTGAAACATGCAGAGTCTGAATACATAGCTTTACTTTTGATGCATTATGGAAATACATCCTCCAATATTTTGATAATAATAAAATATTTATATTAAAATGTGTCGATTTATACATGTAATTATCTGAAATCTCATTGAAACGCTATAAAGATGTATCAGGATCGGAAAATTCATTTTTGGTGATGACAGGCAGTTTCTGGTGAATTTTATGCCATATCGATGCGTATAGCTTTTGTGGTAAGTAGAATTATTTGCCTGAAATGTCATTTGAAACGATTTGAATATGGGAAAATGGGCCAGGATCGGAGAAATTGGACATTTTTCAAGCGATAAACAGCGGGTTAAAGGGAACATTCTGGCTTCTTTTATTCTATGTAGTTTCTTTTTCATATTTTCTTGCTAAAATAAGTTAAATAAATAAATATTAAAAAATATTTGCTGTTTTATATTAAAAAAAAAAAGATACTGCTGTATGGAATAAAAATATCTGCGAACTTCGAACTAGAATAGAATTGAAGGGAGCTGGTGTTGGTACCCGCCTCTGCCACTGCAACCTATGCAGGCTTACTGTAGCATTCCGAACCATGCTGAGAGGATTTTCCTAATCAGACTCCACAAATAGAGTACCGGATCCTCCATGTACCTTGCAGGTCCGGGTTTGGTCTCTCCAAGCCTTGCATACCTGAGCCTGCAGAGAGCCTCACACTCGCACCACATGTGTTTTGGAGTTTCCTTCTCCTCCTCCTGACAGAACCTGCAACGGTTATTATCTGCCAGGCCGATCTTTTCAATGTGTCTATTCATTCTACAGTGCCCCGTCAGCTGACCCACTAATATTCTTATCGTCTTGCGGCTACTCTTAAGTAGATCGGCAGTGAATTTTGGGGAGACGTGTTTTATGAACTGTTTGGCCTGTAGTTGCCACAGTGCTGGTAACCACCAGTTTAGAGATTGTTTATATATCCAGCTTTTAACTGCTGTTTTGATGACTCTTCCTGGAATCCCGCGGTAGGGCTCAGGTCCCAACGTAACCTTACTTGCATCCCGTTTAGCAAATTTATCGGCTTCTTCGTTACCTTGATGGCCTTCATGTCCCGGAACCCATGCAATGGTGAGCTTATTGTTACGACCGACCTCTTCAAGGGCACTTATGCAGTCTTTAACTAGTATACATCTGACCTTGTGTTCACTGACTGCTTTTAAAGCGGCCTGGCTGTCGGAGTATATGACTACCCTCCTTTTTCAATTCAATATCTTTATCTCCATGGCGCAGTGTTGAATTGCCGCGACCTCTGCTTGAAGCACTGTGGCTTGACTGTCCATGTTTATGGAGATATATGACCTTGGTCCGTGGACCCCGGCTCCCACCCCTTTACTGGTCTTAGAGCCGTCGCGTCGGTATACCATGCTTGGTCTGCTTTTATAGGAGGCCCCCTCCCATTCTTCTCTGCCTACAGTTGCTACTGAGAAGGGTCTATCAAACCCCTCCTAGGTTGTTCCGTCTGATGGCATTTCGAAGACATACTTGATCTCCTAGCTCTCCTCTAGTTTCCAGCTTGTGGGCCTTTCCCATTCAATGATGGGCTTGTTGCCTTTCTTGAGCCGGTATTGTACCATTCGTAAGTTCACCTGTATGAGGATATGTAATGGAGGTAAATTTAGCAGGACCTCGAACTAATCTCAAATATTGCTACTTGATTTCCTGCAACCGTTAAGAGGATCATCAAGTTGTTAAGATTAATATTTTTCTAGGCCACTGAAGGCTTATTTGAGACTCATGATCATCTGAGTAGCCTGTACTATCAATATATGTTTCTTGTTACATACAGCAAGTGCTAATTTTTCTGCTTTCTCTCCCTTTGGAATGAATGCCACCATGTTCTCCTTCTGATGACGGAGACAAACTGAAAATTTCAAAGATTAATGCTTTCAATTTTAGTTTGCCATCATCTTGTTGTTTCCATTTTATTAGCAACTGTTCAAAGATGATTTATCGAAACATTTGACCTTTCATATGAAAATATACTTTTGGAGAACCAGAACCAAGAACAGGATTGTAAAACTCTTAAAAATGTATTTTTAAAAAACGTTTCTGGAAAAAAATGAGAATTACCGAACATAAGTCGCAAATTAACTATTACATTACTAATTATATCCTAAAAACGATACAACCTTCGTTATTTTTGACTTTATTTATGTGACATGACTGTGTGTAGGTACTGTTTTGAATGTGTTGCTTGGCGTTTATTTTATTTTAACTGATTTTCCTTTTGTAACTGATATGTGATATGTATTAATTGTTTTATTTTATAGATCTTTCTATGAGGATATATAAGAATTGTAACCAGTATTGTACTGTTTAATGTAACTAGTATTGTACTATCTAAATAACTAAACGATTTTGATCTGATGTAATTTACCAACGTTTTCAAAATATCCAAAATTCTCAACATAGCTATATGATTTCCGGCAATCATCAGAAGAATCATTAAGTTGTTAGCAATTTCCTAGAGTCAGTGCCATGACGGCTCTTTTGAGATTCATGATCATCTGAGTCACTTGTAATGTCAATATCTGCTTCTTGTTCCTTCTCTTTTAGAACATCAACATCAGAATCTGATTATGTATCAATATTTTACTGATACATGCAGCAAGTGCTAGTGTTCCTACTTTCTCCCCTTTGGCATGGGTACAATGATTTAAATTTTAGTTTGCCACCATGTTGGGAAAACTAAAATAAATCATTAACCTTTGCCATTCTCAGTTTGTCTCCTTCATCAGCAGCAGAATATAGTTTTGTACGCATTCCAAAAGAGAGAAAGCAAGAGCACTAACACTTGCAACAGAATCAGATTCTGGTGTTGATGTTCTAAAAAAAGAAGCAACAAAAAGCAGATATGTAGTTTACTGGAGATCGGTAACTAAATTCTTTTTAATTTTCGAATTTCCTTATTTTCAAAGTGAATATTTTGATTTTTTGATGCAAACACATGACTAAGCAAAAAAAGGAATCGGGTAGTATCTTCTCTTGGGATTTTTTTAATTCAACTTTAACATCCTTTTGTAAATTCTTTAGAATCAAGGCTTTCATCGAGAAATTAAGAATGTATTTGTCGCATGGTACACAGTTCCTATTTTTTTACTTTAGGTTCATCCAAGTATGTTATATTATCACCTTCTTCATTTTTTCATGCAGGTAGTTTAGCAACTTTTTTATTAAAAATTTCACTCATTTGTTTGAACGCTTTTACCACTTCAGTTAGATGGAATTGACTGCTTCTAATTTCTAGATGCAATCAACTATGGATTAAATAGTTATAAATTTTTCTATCCTTGTGTTGCCATTTGCCATGGGTAGGTATTATTCGTCACGTTTTGAGATAATTGTCGAAGAACAAAAGAGCACGCTTCCTGACTACAACAGTATACAAGAAATGCTTTCCTGAAGATTGACAGCAGCGAAATCTCAAAAATAGTACTCATAGAGAGGCTGGCAGAGATGTGGTTCTATATGGAAACATTTTTATTGTTGATTATATAATTTTATTCTTGACAAAAGTGGGTAAAAAGGTTAACTTCAACACTGCTAAATGAAAGATAAGGGATGAGTAAATGAATGGGTACATTTACATGGTCACCAAGTTGCTTCTTCTGCACTATTAATTCAACCCGGTCTCCCTAGCGAAAGCGCACTCGACTGGATCTTTCTTTTATCTACCGAATTCAGCGCGCAGCTTCCAAAGAGCACCTCTCTTACCCTAGCCAACGCTAAGTTCTCGGTAAAGTTCTATTATTTCATGTACCACCTGCATAACATGTGAGAAGCCCTGTCACAAGCCTCAAAGCCATAAAAATCTTCATCCTACCAAGAAAATTATAAGAGGGAAAACCAAACTCAAAATCTACAGTATCAAAATAATTATAATATGTCCCAGGTTACATGTTTCGCCTTATTAGGGGCATCATCAGACCTATAAAATATAATTAAATTAGAAAAAACCTAAAATACAATAGCCAAATAGCTCACCCAACGTGCGTTATTTCACCTCACAACAACAACAAATGACACGATAACAATGACTACTGCCGAGATTATACACCAAACAAATATAAAATTTAAAAAATATATAAAATTTAAAACTTAGAACTATGAGTGACATCTACAAGTAAGCCGTTCAAATATACACAAATACCAAAGAACAATTTTACAGGAATCCGCAACCTAGCGTACTACAATTTGCCCAGCCCAGCCTGCTTCAGTCCTAGAGTAGTCCGCCATAGCTCCTTAGCCCGCTGATTCATTGCGTTCCTTAGGATGGCGGTGGCAGTACTGTAGGACACACCTATTATAAGCTCAGGTTCCATTGGATATATTGCGGGATCCTGTTGTGCCAGACGATCGGCCTCCTCGTTGCCCGGGACATTCAAGACAGACAACAACGCAGAATCAATATCAGATATTCAGGGTGTTTAAATACAACCAAAAATGTTGGCTATGAACCTCAAAAATGCTGTAAAATAAAAAAAAAGTTTCTGTTAAGATAAAAATAAATGTGAAATATGATTATTTTCAAAAGTGCATCGTCACAGAAAAAATTAAAGAGGATTTTTTCCAATATTTGCTTTAAATTTTCACTGCAATAGTTTTGAAGAAAAAATTACCCTAACTTTTACTCAATAGGAACTATTTTCTACAGATTTTTTTTTAATATTTTATAATTTTTGTTTCTCTAAGCCTTAATTTTCCTATTTTTCAAATACTTTGTATAAGTTACCCTTAATCTTTCTCTCAGATATCCAAGAAGAGCCGCAGCTAGACCATCAAAAACTTCCAGCATATTGCTGCTATTTTCATGCTCTATACACAAGATTTTGTGCTCTATACATGCAGTCTCTAATCTGGTTGTACAATTTTCTTTCCAGAGTGATGCTCTTTCTGACCCTCTGACTGCCACCGCAGTAACAAATGTCTAATGTTAAAAAAACTGAAGATGAAATTCTTAAATTCATCCTATCAGTAATAGCATACAGTACCAAAACTTGCCCGGCTCCTGAATAAAGACATTGTATACAAATTGCAGATTGCAGAGAAGCGTGTCACAAATGATGACTTTCGTAAAAACATAAAAGTAATCGATACCTCGCAGGTTGGGATAAAATTAAACAGGTCACGCCACTAAGATTTACAATAGCTGCTGGTACTTCTGACCATAGTACTTAAAACTAGGCCAGGGCTTTAAATTGACTACCATGAACTTAGTAGATCAATAAGGCGAAGTGATAATTTAAGGCAGGAATACTTCTGAAGACGGATGATAATGAAGATCATGCATAGTTAGTTCTTTTGGGGACTAACAGCATTTAGCTAAACAATCAGCATGTGTTGCTCATGCAACTCTTAAATCGCCATTTTGGGTATACAACATTTGAAGCAATAGTATTTAAAGCGCTGCGCTGCTCGATGCTGCTAGTGCACATATTTATTGCTTCTTCTGCGCTATTAATTTGCATCCCACACTACAACAAGGACTTACTCGAAAGTAATTCATTCTTTTTCTTCCTCTGTGGTTAAACAGCAGCTCTTCCACTTGTTGGCAAGACATATTATGGTCCTGAATTGCAGAATACCCAATAACGACGCCGTAAATTATTAGAGTTCCGATGAACATTAGGTATATAGATTAAATTTCAAGTGACATTGTCTCCTATTCGCATTCGTTTTTGATTGCCAGACAATATATAAATAAATTATACTAAGCTTTAGATTATTGAACAAAATAAATATAATTAAACTATTATGTAGCGATTAAAAAATATTTATATCATTAACTGAACTAATTAATAACAGCAAAGAAACCATTACATGGAAAAACCCAAAAGTAGATTTACAGATAGATAATATTGTTCTCTAGGGAAATTCTGAAGATAAGCAAAATTTCAAAGTCGTAGGCAAAATAATGGGACAGATAATGTAGTAGTGATTTAGATAATAAAGGCAATATTTTAGTTTACAGGCTAGAATCTCGAAACTACAAAAAGGTGGAAGTATTTTTCAAACATTTTTTTCTATGTGTTTTATATTTAAATAATTTCCTATTTTAAATCTTTTGGAAATAATTTAGATAATTTGAAGTTATTTAAATCATTTTCTCTAGACGAAATTATTTTCTAGAAAAAACTAAATACTTTCTCTCTAGGTATCCAATTTATTGTTAGTCCCTCTAACGGTTCTTAATCAAATACCTACATTTGAGGTAATAGGATTCCAGGCTCAAAACCTCAAAACTCTAAAAAGCTTTCATATATTTATGAGTTTCATAGAAATATAAAAATACATGTAGAAATAAGTAGATACCTACATACAACAATAAAACTAGAAATCTTATTTTTATTAAAAAAAAACAAAATAAGAGAATCAAAGAATCTCTCATATTCGAACAAAAAACGAGTTCAAAACGAAATGGAAGTTTTCTGCTGAGACTCTCAATATTCTTAAGCAACTAGACTTGATAATCAATAAAATGAATAAAAAGTATCCATCTGAATTTGGTTTCCAATAAAGAAATTGTATCTTCATGGATTGGTAATAATCATCATCTTATTTAAGGATTGACAATAATCATCATTCAACTGGGATCCGAGTCTTCAATTTTAGGATTTAAATCGTTTTGAAATTACTTATGATTTTAAATATTCCCAAAATTATTTAAATCTTGTTGAAATCATTGGAATAGCGAAATAATTTAAAATAGTTTGAAGTGATTTAAATACTTTTTGAAAAGATTTACCATTTTAGATCATTCCGAAAAGGATTTAAATCGCAAATCAAAAATCATTGCATGAGAGAATTATTCGATATCAATGTTTTAAATCATTTGGAAGAGATTTAAATCAAAACAAGCTTAAAATATGTGGTAAAGTTTCAGCTATGTCACCTATTATTGCAAACTCAGGGAACACTCAAGCAAAATTCTGCATAATATGCCTAATATGTTACTTTCAGATGTGTGTACGTTGACACCAATGAGCAGTCCCATATCAAAAGAACGTCCTGTGTTATCAAAACAATCTCCACATTTACATGATTAACGATGCATCGATGACGAATTCACGATCAAAAACTTTTATAGATTCGTTTGGAATGACGGTGGTAGCTTTGAGGGTCAGCATATTGCTTACGTATGGGGGTGATTCTACCGAAATAATTTTATACCTTTGATACCATAGAACGGAGATAATTTTTAGAGACATAGTTTTCTCTAATTTGGCAATTTTGTCAATGAAGACGCAAAGAAGTAAACACTTCCAAACTCTGATAATTTTAATGAATCAGCGACTTAGTAACGTTCATGGTGCAGAATGGGTAGTATTTGTTCAAAAAATAAGAATGAAACAAAAAAAATTACTATAGTCATATAAAATAAAAAAAAATGGACTCGAGCACAAAAAGTTTTCATTTTGAATAATATCCAAATCAAGACTATAAAATATCTCCCTTTGAAAATTATCCAAGAGGTTTAATTAGGACTTCAAGTGCTTCCGGACATTCACACCGCATATCAATCACCAAGAAGAGAGCATTCATTACAAACTTCAGAAAGGCAACAAAAAATATTAAGGCGAAAAAGATCAAATTGGAAATAGCTTTGCTTGTGTTGAATGAAAGTTGAATCCAACTGGGTAGTAATAATTGCATGCTAATTTTATCATTATTAATATTTGCTCTATGCATTTCCAAATTTCGTTGTGGTGCAACATGTTTGGACATCGATGAGCATCATTTTACATTTTAATGGGTGGTGTTTACAAACTTACTAGTTGTGCAAGATTTTTCGACAGCACCATCAAAACCGTCAACTATTGTACAATTTTAAATGAATTTGGATCTCAAGGAACTCATATTTTACATCCTAATTAAAAATTAACAAATTTCATTGTGGTGCAACATTTCTCAACAGTACCATTAAAAGAGTCAAGTGTCTATTAAATCGAATTAAATGTTATATCTTTATTGAAGGTGATTTTATCAGGACAACGACCAGTGCTAGATGTGTGTGTGTGTGTGTGTACACACCTTACGTAAGTTGTGGGGAAAACCGTGTGAAAAAATCCAGGGCTGTGGGGACCTGTAATATTATGGGGACCTACACACGTCCCCACAACTAAATTTGTAAATTTCTCTTGAACCATTGCATTAAAATCTAATTTTATCTTATTTTTCTATCTCTCTCTTTCATGACGTAAGGTGACGTTGTTGGCCATTTTGCAATAAATTTTATTAAAAAGTTATACACGATTTTTCGGAGTCCCCACAAGCATAGCAAATTCACATCAGTACACAAGTATCAATTTAGATAAGTTGTGGGGACATCATTGTTAACCGTATAGTGGCGCCATCACACTATTCTGTTGCGTGTACAGAATTAAGTGCCGCAAGGGAATATATTAAATTGAAAATGTTTCTGTTATCCTAGTATGGGCCTCAAATCGTGAAAAATTGCAAGCTGCATTTGCCACATGACGTCACAAGCGTGAGATATCGTGTTAGTTTGTTTATGCGGGCGCCTTATCTTTTTGAAGTGAAAACTTCTTTAGGCGCGTTTTGCGTTATTTTTTTTACGGGAGTTGAATGAGACCGAGCCGTCACGCATCACGCGTCATGCTCGGATATGTAACGTAAAGCTCCTTCTACTGGCATGTTCCCGTACAGGTAGAGGGCTGAAATTTTCAGGGGATGTAGCCGGGGTAAAAAAGAAGATCCTGGACGAAAACGGGACTCCGTACCTCCCCCCGTTTGGCCAGGAGAGGGGGAGAAGGAAAAAAAATAAATAATTAATTTCGGGAGAACGGGAAGAGGTACGGGGTCGAAATTTGTATGGTAGATGCGCCCTATGGGGGGCCACTTTAGACCATACGAGGGGGACCGGGGCTCTAATTTAAAGGGGAATTTTGGGGAGAGAACCGATTTTCAAGTGAAAAATTCATTAGGCGCGTTTTGCGTTATTTTTTTGGGGGGGTTGAATGAGGCCGAACCGTCACGCATCACGCGTCATGCTCGGATATGTAACGTAACGCTCCTTCTACTGGCATGTTTCCGTATAGGTATAGGGCTGAAATTTTCAGGGGATGTAGCCGGGGTAAAAACAAGATCCTGGACGTAAACGGGACCCCATACCTCCCTCCGTTTGGCCAGGAGAGGGGGAGAAAGAAAAAACTTAAATAATTAATTTCGTGAGAACGGGAAGAGGTACGGGGTCGAAATTTTTATGATAGATGCGCCCTATGGGGGACCACCTTAGGCCATACGGGGGGGACCGGGGCTCTATTTTAAGGGGAAATTTTGGGAGAAAAATTGTTTTTGAAGTGAAAACTTCTTTAGACGCGTTTTGCGTTATTTTTTTGCGGGGTTGAATGAGTCGGAGCTGTCACGCATCACGCGGGAGAACGGGAAGAGGTACGGGGTCGAAATTTTTATGGTAGTTGCGCTCTATGGGGGCCACCTTAGGATATGCGGGGGGGCCCGGGGCTCTAATTTAAGGGGGAATTCTGGGGATATCAGAACCGATTAAAAATGTTAAAGTAATTTAAAACTAACCCAATTTAATCGAATTTTGGCGCCTTTCCAAACCTAACCAAAAGCATTAAAATTGCTTTTATCGTACCGGAACCGGTTCGCATGACTAAAATCTATTAAAACTAACTGAACTTTACCGAAAGTTGATTGAACGACTAACCAAAACTAACCAAAAGCACCAAAAATGGTTACATCATATCGGAACAGATTAAATATATTAAAGTAAGTTGAAACTTTCTCAAATTAACCGAATTTTGACAACTAACGAAAATGGACCAAAAGCATTTAAATTGGTTATAATAACATGTCGGAACCGTATAGCTGCCCAACTAAGTGAAAGTAACGGAAAGTTGACTGAATGACTAACCAAAAATAACTAAAAACACCAAAAGGGGTTAAAGTAATTTAAAACTAACCCAAATTAACCGAATTTTGGCGACTAGTCAAAACCAACCAAAAACATTCAAATTGCTTATAACGGTCCGGAACCGGTTCAAATGCCTAATATATATTAAGGCTAACTGAACTTTACGAAAAACTAGTCGAATGACTGACCAAAACTAACCAAAAGCACCAAAAAGGGCTAAAACGTATCGGAACAGATTAAAAATATGAAAGTAAGTTGAAACTAACCCAAATTAACCGAATTTTGACGACTCCCTAAAATTAATCATTTTAAATTGATTTAGAGACAAATTGAATACAAATGGTATTTTGTTTGTACAACCACACTTAACGTTATGAATTGTGAAAAAAGGACGAAACTTGAAGTTATATGCATTTATGTGGCATATTTTGGTAAACTAAACTTGCGTGATCTACTTGAATCTAACCCAAACTTATATCAACTATTACTTTCAACACATTACAACATTATTATTGTGAGTTTCCTTAGATATCAAATTTAATAAGCGTTGCATCCTTTTTTGGAAATTTCAATGTCAATCCCCCCCGGTTGCATCTTTGTAAAGGGCTCTAAATTTTTATATCCATACCCTAGGCCGGCCACCTAGCTCAGACTCTTCATCAATAGCAGCTATAAACTGAAGTTCTGAAAACTGCATTATCACTTTTTATTAACCCCCAAGGCATCGCAAAACTTGTTAACACCGTGACGGGCGATCTCTCAACTTTGTTACAGGTCTGTGTATATCCTGTCACGGCAAGCGACCATTGGAATGTTTTTGTGCTATCCTATACAATTAAGCTTTCCGTTTATGTCTTCGCCGACCGAGAAGATTCCCGATATAGTGCGGCGGTGAGAATAATACAGAAGCCGACGGACGCTTCCGGTTTAGTCCCGAGACATCCTACTGGATATAAATAGCGCGCAGAACGCGTGTAGTTTTTAGTTAATCATTGAATGCTGAATTATAATGATCTATTAGTTGTAAAGTTATAAGAATAGTTTAGAGTGTTATAATTTCGAGGCATCATAACTTGATACCCATTTTATAACTGACGTATTATTTGTGGTAAGTGACAGGTACCACATTTAAGTACCCTAGACTAACATTTTATTATCAAATTTAGTAGTCAATAATAAAAGGTATAATGTAATTAAAGTTAACGAGTACTACTATTGACGTGCTTTTGATCACAAGTAGAGCAGGGTTTTAAGGAATTTTGGTATTTTAAAAGTTTGGTTGGTTTCACTTTAGTATGCAATAGGTTATTTTTCCCTAGGCCTGTCCGACGTACGTCGCCATATAGCACTGCAGCCTGTACAGGCTTATTGTGCTGAGCCTATGTGATTTTAAGATAGCCACTCCAGTATTTTTGTGTCCTATATGAGGCCGTACAGGTCTTTTACTGGGTGTTTGATTAGTATTTCTGGGTCTATATTTGGTTGCCCAAAGATGCTGAGTCTCCTGCGGTCCACTGCCTCGCAGTTGATCAGGATTTGTCTGGCTGATTTTGGTTCCTTATTGCATAGTCTGCAGTTAAGGTTTCCGTTATACAGACCCATCCGGTTCAGGTGTACCTTTAGGGGTGCATGACCGGTCAAAAGACAGGTTATGATTCGTAATCATACGTAGCAGTTTTCCGGTCCTTTTTTGACATGGTAGGCCAATAAATTCCTTTCAATGGTTTTGCCTGGGGATTTCTGCCCAGTGACGTCGATGTTCTTCTCGAACCCAGTCTCTTGGTTTTCTCAAGGCCGGTTCTGGGCCGATTAGTTTTGTTTCTGATCCTCTCCTGGCGAGTTCATCAGCTTTCTCATTGTCTTCGATCCCTCTGTGTCCTGGCACCCAGATTAGTCTTACCATATTCCGGTCTTCCAGGATTTGTAGTTCTTCAAGGCATTTTCACACCAGTCCTGATGAGACTTCTTGGCTCAGTAGAGCTCTTAGTGCCGCTTGACTGTCCGACAATATTAGGATCCGCCGATTGTTTGTTGCCCTCCTATTATTCTCTATGGCGCACTGAAGTATGGCGTATACCTTTGCTTGGAAAACAGAAGCATACATACGCAGTGCATAGTATTTACTTTGACCTTGACTGGCAGAATAGACTCCTGATCCAGTACCAGTTGCAGTTTTTGACCCGCCTGTGAACCAGGTTTGGTCCTGACTTCTGATAGCTGTTAGTTCATTTTCCCATTCGGTTCTACTTGGAACGTTCACCTCGAATGATCTATTGAGACAGTATCGCTTTTGCATGTGATCCATTTTCATGTTTAAAACATCTCCCCCCACAAGATCAGCGATTGCCATGTGTCCCGTCCTCCTAGTAACGGTGATTGCTTGCTGCAGTCTATGTGCCCCCAACCTGGCCTCTCTCCTTATCACAAAGTGTAGAGGCGGGAGGTCCAGGAGGGTCTCCATGGCCGCAGTTGGGGTAGGTTGCATTGCCCCCATCATTCCTAGACAGGCAAGTCTTTGTACCTTGCCCAGTTGTGAAATCGCACCTCTCTGTTGTGTCTTGGGCCACCACACCAGAGAGGCGTATGTTAGGATAGGTTTTACCACCATTTTGTTTGTCACATACATCATATCTGGTCTTAATCCCCATTGTTTCCCGTCTAAGCGTCTGGTAATCATAAGTGATGCTACCGCTTTTTTGGTAATATTTTCTAGATGTCGGTTCCAGGTAAGTCTCGAGTCCAATGTTACCTCGTTCGAGATCTGTATGTTTTGTCCTCTCAGGCTAAGTGGTCCTAGATCCCCCACTTTGTACCTTCGAGTAAAAGCTACGATGTTAGATTTGTTGGGACTGATATTTAAACCCTCCTAATCTACCCATCTTGTAGTCCGGTTCAGAGCATTTTGCATCTGCTCTCTAACCGTTGCGTTAAATTTGCCTCAGGTGATGATGACAATGTCATCAGCATATCCGAGTACACAGTGTCAGTGAGCGCCATGAGTAGGCCGTCCGCTACCACGTTCCACAGGAGCGGATACAGCACTCCACCCTACGGACACCCTCGATGCACCCGAGCCAGAGGGATCTGGTTATTGAGTCGAAATAGGTGTTGTCAAACGCCCCCTCCACATCCAGGAAGGCAAGCATCACCTCCCTGTTTTTCAGTGTATCCTCCACCCTCTTGAGCAGCTGGTGGAGTGCTGTTTCTGTTGACTTACCTGTCTGGTAGGCATACTGGTCGGGGTGCAGTGGGCTGTTTACCAATACACCGTCCCTTATATGCCTATCCACAATTTTTCAAGTGTCTTTAGTTCAAAGGACATAAGACTTATGGGTCTTAGGGACTTACCCGTATTCTGTCCTGTTTTCCCAGGTTTCGGTATAAACGTTACCCTAATGTGTTTCCAGGCTTTTGGTATATATCCAAAAGCTAGGCAGCTTAGAATGCTGCAGAGTATCCTGCAATAGGTTTGCTATGCTAAGCTTAAATAAATGTAAATAGGGATAAATTAACGAAATTGATACTACAAGGAATTTGTAAATATTTTATTTTTGAAGTATCAATATATGGATTAAAGAGTTTCTGTTGTTTACTTTACAAAAGGGAAAATTAATTTTAAGAAAAAAAAAAGAAATATGAAAGAATCTTATGATCCCAAACTCTAAGGGAGCTAAGTACTACGAAAAAACACAACGTAACAGGATGGGTCCGAAATAGGTTAGTATAAGCTGACGATCACGAGTCTGACTACCGATTTTCAGAAGGTAATGCATAGACTGGGGGTAGGTATGTTTCAACTTTCAACTGATTTTAATATATTTTTAATCTATTCCGATATGTTTTAGGCCTTTCTGGTTAGTTTTGGTGAGTCGTTCAATCAACTTTCGGTTACTTTCAGTTAGTTAAGTCAGGTAACTTTTAGTTAATCACGACAGACTAGTCGTTTTGCATATCGTTAGATAGGGGATTGAGAGACAACTCGAATGCAAATGTTATTTTATTTTTACAACGACACTTCTTAACGTTATAAATTGGAAAAAAGAACGAAACTTAAAGTTATATGCATTTATGTGGCATATTTTGGTAAACTAAACTTGCGTAATCTAATTTAATCTAACCCAAACTTATATCAACTATTACTTTCAACACAATTATGAGTTTTCTCAGATATCAAACTTAATAAGCGTTGTATTCTGCTCCGGCATTTTTAATGTCAACCCCGGTTGCATCTTTGTAAAGGGCTCTAGATTTTTATATGAATTCTCTAGGCCGACCACCTAGCTCAGACTCTTCATCAATAGCAGTTGCATTAGCTCAACTCAAGTTCTGAAAACTGCATTATCTCTTTTTATAAACTCTCAAGGCATCGCAACACTTGTTAACACCGTGACGGGCGATCTCCCAAATCTATTACAGGCCTGTGTAGCATGTTTACTGTCACGGCAAGCGACCATTTGAATGTTTTTGTGTTACCCTATACAACTAAGCTTTCCGTATATGTCATCGCCGACCGAGAAGGTTTCCGATATAGTGCAGCCGGGTGAGAATAATACAGAAGCCGGCGGACGCTTCCGGATTAGTCTCGAGGCATATTCTACTGGATATAAATAGCGCGCAGAAAGCGTGTAGTTTTTAGTTAATCATTGAATGCTGAATTTTAAAGATCCATTAGTTGTTAAGTTCTAAGAATAATTTAGAGTGTTTAATTGTATGCAGTGATAAAGAACAAAGGGAGTATTATTTTAAAATGGTAAAAGTTAAACGTTGTGCTTTTGTCAGAACCCGCGGGAAAAACGTAACACTTGGTGTCAGAAGTCGGATTGTGAATGGACGGGACTTGTGAACTGTTCTTCGAGGAGAGAAGCCTCAAACAAGTACGTCAACGAGACCGTTTTTTTAGGTGGATTTTCTGAATGTTTTATAACATTTATGGTGAATACAAGGCAGCAAACGGCAGAAATGGAGCAAATAAATAAAATGTTCGCCGATTTCATTGAAAATCTAAACGATTAGAGACAAACAGAACAGGACTGGCTGTAGGTCTTTTGGGTTGCCCTTTTTGTGTAATCGGCTATTCCAGTCTGCCGACTTGCGATTTAGGTCTCCAATGACTATCCTGGGTCGACGGCCTAGTTCTGCAGCAAGTCTTCGCGAGACAGTTTGTATATCGTTCTCATATCTACCGCCTATATGCGGGTTTGTACCTCAATAGTGACAGGCTCAATCTCAACAACATTACCTATGGCAACGTAGTGGTGATTGTTCTTCTGTTGCTCTAAGAGCGCTACGCGTCCGGAGGTTATTTTTTTTATTGTTTAAACAAGTAATGATTTTTCCCCCTTTAAGTTGTTCAATGCTCGTGGAGCTATCACGAGTTACACCGAGAGTAGTATTAATATCCACTTACCGAATTCGACCAGATCTTCTTCATTAAAGTAAACTCCCGGCAAGATCGGAAGTGTGCGCGCAATCTGCCCGCTGCTCCGGAGAGCGGTTCTTTTGGCGCCACCGAGTTCGTTACGGACCAAACTGGAGATCCCCGCGTTATTCTTGGAACTTGCTGCAAGACCTCAGTTCCTCCAGATAAACCTGCCGGCAAATATCACAAACGAAGAGAACGCCAAGACCGATCTGGAACTGCTGAAATTCTAAACTACCGATGATTGTGAAGCCTAATAAAACGCCGCAAATACTTTCTCTTTATTTGAAGAGCACTAGTTGGGCCAATAATAAAAAAGGTAAATAGACAATAGCCTAAGAGCAAATGGCGAATGCCCAAAATTCCGATATGTTTCTCTTTTTTTACCCCGGAATGAAGGAGGGTGGTTAGCACCCCAAAAAACTAAACTATCTAATAAAACAATAGACTTAGCTATAAGTATAAAGGCGGAAAAAATTATCAGTGGTTGACCAAACTCTATGAAAATTAAAGTCCAAAGAAATGCAGTAGGCATTACTTAAACGCTTAAGATCCCCCGCGAGTAATTGGGGTAGTAAAACGGAAACTTAGGTTTGGTCCACCGCGCGGGTTGGTGATCACGTAAACCGCTATGATAAATAGAGCGCAGTAACCTAATTGGAAATATGGTGCGCAACTGATAAAATGACAAATATTTCAAACACAATGATTTAAATCTAAAGCTAGCCTAGCACTTAACTTTTTGTTTTCCCCAAAGTTCCAAAGTGCTCCAACCCGGTTGGGCGGAAAATACCATCCGACCTTCAACGCGTCTCGCCGGTATGATGGGCGAACTGGTCACACCATGTAGGTTAGCTCCGCTAGGCCAAAACGACCGCGTCCGGACCAATAAGCAAACCACCAAGGTTCTACCTGGAGAAAAGGCTTCTAAATCCTCGTCAGGTGGAACAGCTATCTCCTATCCCAGAGGGACAGCCCTCTCTTAAAAAGAATGAGGGCACATCACACGGCACAAGAAAGAACTGCCCAACGCAAAAAATGGCGGTCTTCACCAGTAAAAAAAAACCGTTTCATAAATCCTTGCGTACGCAAGATTTTCCCGTATGGTACAATACTTATACTTAATCAAAACAAAGCTCCACAGCTAAATCGGGAATAACTACCCGCTAGTCGACAAAATCCGTCACAGACTAACTCGGCGTAAACAAATTTTAAAATCGACTCTCTCATTAAACGGCTTCTCTGGAAAAGGATCGATCCTTTTCTCGCGAAACGAGTCAACCCCTTCGCGTCGTGACCGAAGAGCTCGTGCATCAAAAACTTTTACTGCGACGTTCCTTGTCGCTCCAATCAAAACGGATTTCGTAAGACACGGGCAAGAGATATCAATTATTACCTTCAGCACTACGAAAAATAGCAACTGGTACCGGGGCGTACCAAAACTTACTTATAATTAAAGACCAAAAACGGAATGTCACAAGGCTTCTGGGGTGGTCGTGTATGTAAATGTCGTAGTTAGGGAAGGAGATCCTGCGGTCCCTGGAGATTTGGTCACCAAAAAAGCCAAGATGTTGAGTGATCTAGAATAGCAATTCCTATATCTTCTGTCTACGCCCCTGGATGCTGTGACTTCTATTTTATGAAGCTGTGTTTGTCTAGCCATTTAAGTTCTAGAAAGCTTGCTGGAGCTGGTTGGTAATGTGGCCTTCTAGCTGGGCCATCAGTATACTGATCATGTTGTCCTTATCCCAGCAGACTTATTTGGTGCAGCTTTGGGGGTTGGAACTTTTCGGTTATTCCTCTCGGATCCCATGTTTGGATTCCTTGTAGTCCATCTGAATGGCGTAAAGCTGGAGCAGCCCTTGTAGCTGGCGGAGTGTCCTGTGTTACCAAATAGTGCGTAGGTGGTTAGTAGCATTACGGTTTACTAGGTCATTTTCAGTGGATCAGCATTTGACCCTGTTAGGAGTTAGCATATTATATCCATATCTCTGGCAGTGTTGGCCCGTGCTTCTGTGCATGAAATGAAAGTTAGAGCAGGTATTCTAAATGCAATTTTCTATTTTTCTCCAAAGATTTTACTTTATATAAAAGTTCTCTTGTCCCGCGCGCCCTAAATAAAATCTGTCATTTTATCAAAATATTTTTCTGATTCTTCCTAATTTTAATTTATAAGACTTTAAGAATTCTTGGCCCGTACCATGGGGTGAGAGAACCTATACCAACTTCCATCCCACGAATGTTGAAAGAAAATATTTTTCTGGACTAAAAGATGTATACTCTCAGATATATTTAAAATTTGTTATTGATTATTTTAGAAGCTGTCTAATTTGGCCTTGCTGTGTGGACTTCATTACACAGTTAGCATGTCTTAAGGTATGCGGGCCTCATTACACAGTTAATATGCTTTAAGCAATGGGGACTCTATTACACAGCTAACATGCTTTAAGCAAAGGGAACCTTATTACACATTTGACATGCCATTAGTTACGGGGACCAAAATACACATGTAAGTTTGCCATTAGTTATGGGGACCAAAATACACATGCACGTTTGCCATTTGTTGTGAGGGTGTCCCCACAACTTTTTGTTGAGTGTATTCGGATTCCACGGTGTGTAAATAAATTTTACAGGTATCTACGTAATCAGCGTGAAAAGGACAACAAGATGGCTATCTTCGTTTCAAAACCCCCACAACTCATTAAAAATTCACAGGTCCCCACAGCTTTCGTAAGGTGTGTATAGGTGTGTGTGTGTGTGTGTGTTTGATTGCAGTTAAGCATGAAACCGATCAATAAGCAAGGCCCAGTTTCTTGAAACATGGATAACTTTATTCCTCAAATATTTACTATAATTATTGACACAATTTTGACCATAGTAATACAGTTGTTCGGACTTAAAGAGACTAGCACTTAGCTTTGCAATAGTACCATGCGTGACCTATTTCATTCCTAAGGGTTCGTTTACCGGAGTAGATGAGAATTTCAAAAACAAATCCATCTGGTGTTTAGAGCTCATAAGGGCCAATTTCATACTTAGCCGCTTTAATATGAATATATTGGCCAAGAACCAAACGTCCACGACATAATAATAAGGCCTCGATTAATGGCAGGTATTTTTCCAGGAGAAAAGATGTTGCGTATATTGTGAACTACTAGATAATTATCACCCTGTCCTAAGTTTGAACTTAAGCTTGAAAAATATTATGTAAACATTCAACATAAATTATAAACAACGTGAACGGACAACGCAGGCAATTATGAACCTTAAAGTTACGATGGTCAGCAGATTTTATGATATAAATAGTTAAACGGACCACCATCAGTCCGATAGTAATTTGTCTCTCACCTATTCCGCTCTCACCTACTGCAGTCCACAGGGACATGGTAGGAATTCTAACCATATCCTAATCTTCAGGCCCAACTCGGGAAGTGCAGTTCACAGGAACGTACTTCTTGGAGGATACTCGCCTAAAAAGTACCAAGGTCGAATGTACCTGATTTATTTTATATAAACGCTTGGTAATGTCATCATTTTTCTATAGAAACATAAGCATAGTAGAATTGATTAAAAACGGTTTCTAGACATTGTTTTTATAAAAATTGAGTGGTAGTAAAGGGTTTTTTTTTGCTCCAGTATATTGATATATTTCTCATCACTAAACACAATCCAAGTATACGACGGCGGCGGATCTCATCAAGATCGGTTTCTTTCTACCTCTTCACGATCGAACGTCGTCAAATATCTTTACCCCAAAAAACTTGGGAACCTCCCAATTAAGTGCATTTTTGTTTAATAAATTATTTTCAGAAATAAAATGTGTGCTTGCATTTGGGGCTCCATATGACTGCTTCCATGTATGCGATTATAGCATGACTAAATGGTATGGTACCTTAAACTATTTTAAGTATTTTAGCTGAACCTACAGTGAATATCGAGTATCTTGCTCTTACGCCTTAAAGCTTTAAAATATTTAAAATCAAGTAAATATGTTTACATCCTTATTCTTCTTCTTCAGGTGCCATCTCTGTGTCGAAAGTTAGCAATCATCATGGTTACTCTGATCTTGGAGGCTGGGGCTCTAAAAATTTCGCATGAAGAACATCCGCACAGTTCTCTTAGGCATTGCAGACACAATATTCTTCTTCTTGTATTTCCCCTTGCATGATCAACTTTAGTATGATGTATTTTGCTCGAATCATTACGTGACCAAGATATTCTAATTCTCTTCTTTTAGTTGTATCAATTAGTTCTTTTTCTTTTCCCATTGTCTTTAGGACTTCAATATTGTTTACTCGATCCATCCACGACATTCCCAGGACTCTTCCATATACCCACATTTTGAACGCCTCGATTTTCTTAATGGCAGCTGTGTCCATCTGTTCATCCCGTAAAGAAGAGTGCTAAATATGTAGCATCTCACCAATCGAACTCTCAATTTCAAACTCGAGTCTCTTCCACAAAGTACTCCTCTCGTTTTGGTGAAATTAGCTCATCCTTTTTCAATACTGATTTTGATTTCGTTGATGTAGTCATTGTCGGAGTTAATCATTGCACCAAGGCACGTGTATTTTTTCACTTGATATATGTTATGGCCATTGACATTGATATTCCCGTTATTTTGGTGTGCTTTAGTTATTATTGTGAATTTATTTTTTTAACATTTAGTATTTACCCGTATTCTTCACTACAGTCAACTACTATATTCATCATCCTCTGAAGATCTTCAATAGACTCTGCCAAGTTTATCGTATCGTCAGTTTATCCTATGTTCTTGATTACTATTCCATTCTGGCTGTTTCTTCTTCAAGGGTTAGCTTAAGAATTTTCTCCGAATATGCATTTAAGAGTGTTGGCGATAAGACACAACCTTGTCTTATTCCCCTTTTTATTTCTATTTTTCCGATGATTATTTGTCTATGCATACTCTCGCCTTTTGGTTATAATATACATTTGAGATGATTTGAAGGTCTTTGTGATCCAGGCATTTCATTTTAAGGATTTTCATTAATTGGCCATGGTGGACTTCGTCAATTGCATTATTATAGTCAACAAAACAAGCATATAAGATATACGTCCTGGGCAACGTCCTCCAAGCTACCAAAAAGCGGATTATTAGGAGAGATACTCTAGAATGGCCGTCAAGACCTCCAGATATTATGTCGTTTTGTTTTTTGGATTGGGGTTATTTGAAAACGATAGTTTCAAAATTCCTTCTGAGAATATCCTATAGGATTTAGAAATAGGATATCTCAAGTGTGTAGGCAGATTACTCACGAAACATTTCAGGATAAATAACTAGATTTTCTAGAACTATGAAGCTGAGCGTGGAAACGAGTTTGTCAAATATTATGCCTCCCGAAAACTTCTATGCTTTAATCAGAGAATGACCCGCGTTGTGGGTGTTAGATGTATGGGGGTGCATGACATTAAAACTCAAATTCTCAAGAACTTCTGTGGTCTGGCCACTGGCTATTTCCCGATCAGTTCCTCAAGAATCGCGATAGAGATCAGATCTATCAGACGTTATTGATATCTCCCTTTACATTTCAGCGCGCGTTTTATCGATCCTGATAAAGTTTTAATCGTTGTTGTCAGTAAACATTCGGTTTGGGGGTGCTTACTTCCCTATTAATTGCATATTTAGATTTTGTTGTAATAATTTATTTTAATCTTTCGGTTTGTTTAATAATTATGATTCGACACATGTGGTGGATAGCAGTAATAATGATTTGCGTAAGCGCGTTATTTGACAAACTTATAATATCCTTATTGTTGTATTTGATATGAGAGAGTGCTGGAAATTTTCTTTAAACTGAGCAAGAATGAATATGGTCCTTTTTATATCAGCAAAGTGCATCTCAGGTGAGTCTTGGATGTTTTTTAGTGGATGTTCAAATTATAACGCGCCAGAGTCTCATTTTTTTTTATGTAAAAAATATATTTTAAATAACTTATGTCAATATTTTGTAAAAAGTATAAAGAAAACGATGCAATTTTTGCAAAAATCAAACTCCATATGACCTTAGAATGTTTCTTAGAAATTTCTATTATCGCTAGCACGAAGCACGCTTTAGTTTGGTGAAATCATTTATGTATTGTTTTTAATTATCTCATTTAGTTATTTGTTTTTGAAAAAGAAACTATTTTCACTAATAATCCTGACTGGACCGGACTAGCAGCATGCTTAGGTCAATTCCGTCATAAAAACTGCTCTATAAGAAGAAATTTGCGAAGAGACAAATTCCAAAATTTTGCGACACTATAGTTTTTACGAAGGAAAGTTTAAAACAAAAATATAGTAATTTCATGTGTTCATGTTGACACCCCCAACTACTTCTCAATTTTCAAATAAAATCGCTGTAGATCATTTTACCTTTTTTTACAACCGTGCGGTAATATATACTTTAGCGCACTATTTTCAAACAATAAAATCGCTTCTAATTACCCCACTAGTGCTGTAAAATTAAGGATGTCACATAAACAATATTTATTTCATTCGGTAGCATAAAACACACCTTTACGTACTTAATTTTAGTCAGGAGAATAAGTTTTACGGCATAGTGAAGGAAATGAGCCTGCATGAGGCTCATTTCCTTCACCATTTCGTTCGTTAACATCTTAATCGTTCTGTGAAGATGGATTTACTGGACTTGTAATTAAGAAAATAATTTGGCAGACACGTTTCCACGCTCGGCTTCCTGGTTCTAGAAAATCCGATTTTTTTTTATCATGGAATGTTTCTTGAGCAGTCTGCCTGAACACTTGAATTATCCTATTTCTAAGTTATAGTCTCACAAAGCATGCTTATGTTTTCAAATAACCCCAGTGCAAAAAATAAGACGGCATCATATCTGGAGGTCTTGTCGGCCATTCTAGAGCATCTCTTCTTATAATTCCGGAAACTCTTCGATGCGGCTATTCTCGCAATGGTAGCGCACAATCTGAGTGCTCATGGGCGTCAGGAGGGGGCAGCTGCTAGCACTAGAAGATATCTATTATATTAACCTAACAAATGAATTTAAACATTTCTTTTCGACCTTGGTTTTAGTGTCAAAATTTCGGTTTGCCCCCCCCCCCCAGCCCACAAGCTGGCGACGTTCTTGTGAGTGCTCTCACAGGATATTTTTTATTAATATAATGGGAGCCAGCCGAATGAGGATGATATACAGAAACATATCGATGCTATGTGTGTTGAACTTGCTTCAGGAGAAATTTTCCCAAAAGCGGAAGGTTTTTTATTAATAATTCAAGATCAGATGGTTCCAACAACAAAATACTTAGCATATATCGTCAGAGATCCCGATAAGTGTAGATATGGATGTAAAGCAATGGATTCCATGCAACACGTTATTGCACGATGTCAGCTTTTCTCGGCAACGGAATATAAGAAGAGGCATGATTATTCACGCCACTCTGAGACCTCTCTTCAAGGATCGGGTTCTTGTTATAAATATAAATCTCAAATAATTCTGGAAAACTGTAACTTCCGACTTTACTGGGATCGTACTAACCAGACGGTGATGCTTAATAGACCAGATATCACCCTCGTAAACAAATCCTCCAAGATTGTCACCTTTGTAGAAGTACTCGGAAATAACGCTGAGAAGATTTCCAAGTACCGAGAGTTGGATGTCAAAATGAAGAGATAATGGCAATTGAATCAGTACGAATAATAATTGCATCCACTGGAGTTATTCCGAAAAGCCTGCAAAGAAATGCCGAGAAGTTGAGACTGACTAAAAACGCCTACAAGCCCAAAAAAATCCATAGCACGAAAAGGGTACCAGTAGAGCTTAAAACTTAACGCATCTGGAATTAAGTGAATTTTTCCCTTTAGAGGAAGGGCTAATGCCGAAAGGTATGCAAATCGGTATAATAATACAATCCGCAATTGGTTTCTTGTCAGGAATATGATAAGCTAGTTCAAAAAAATGTTTGACAGTACAAAATTGTATTAACATTTATTTGGCAAAAACATGGGATTATGGATACGCGTATTGTCATTGGCTACCAGCAACTCCAGCTTAAAATATATTTTTGCGTTTTAGAAGTGGTTTGTCTTATATTGACCACGAAAATCGGAAAGAGTTGTGCCCAATGGAATTCACGAAATAGATGTCCTAAAAGGCATGTTGAGCTTACTAAGGACACCAAAGTGATGGAGCATATAAATTTAAAATGCTGCGACCAAACTAACCCGAAATTTGCTCGAAAAGAACGCTGAGAAGATTTCCAAGTACCGAGAGAGTTGGAGATCAGAACGAAGATGTAGTGGCAGTTGATTTGCGTGGAGACAGTTCCAATAATAATTTCATCACCTGGAGTTGTTCCGAAAAGCCTATAAAGACATATTGAAAATATCCATGAAAATATCTGTATGTCTGCGGTGTTTCAGACTATCTAGATCCCGAGTTAACTCCGGGTCGCCGACGAGACGCACGGCTCTCTTCTGAATGGAATCCAACAATTTTAGGGTGTGCTTATGTGCGGCATCCCAGATGTGTGAGCAATATTCTAAGCACGGTCTTATTTGCGCCCTGTAGAGCAAGAGCATCTGCTGCAGTGTATACAATATTTTGTTGCTAAATAGCACACCAAGCTTCTGCGAGGCTGATTTTGCGATGTTAGCAATGTACTCATGCCAGGTCATATTGCTGTTGACCGGGACACCCAGCAGTCCGATTGATGAAGATGAAGGAATGGTCGATCCTGCCATAATGATGTCAGGGCCCGCCGTATTGGCTTTCTTGGTACACTTGGCTGCTTGGGTTTTTGCTGCATTGAACTGGACTAAATTGCTGTCGCCCCAGGTTCGAACTTTCTCCAGATCTTGATTAATTGTTGTAATATGCTCCTGTCTGCGATGACAAGTCTCAGTCGTTGGGAAAGGTTTTTCTGATCTAAATTGGGAGATAAGGGTACTGTCAACTGCAAAACTATAAGCATGATTATTGTTTTTGGTCAGCAGGTCATTAATATAGATGAAGAACTGAGCTGGTGAAAGTATTGCGCTCTGAGGCACTCCCGCATGTATGGTGAATGCCTTCGAAATATCCAACGCAATCGCTCGACATTACCCGTAGTTTTCGATTGCGCTACTTCATATATGAGTGACATAGACCAATAATACAATCCGCAATTGGTTTCTTTTCAGGAATATGATAAGCCATTTCAAAAAAAATTGTATTAACGTTCATTTGTCAAAAAAAATCAGCACGTGAACATGAGATTATGGATACGAGTATTGTCATTGGCTACCAGCAACTCTAGTTTTAAATATATTTTTGCGTTTTAGCTATATTTACCACGAAAATCGGAAAGAGTTATTGTGCCCAATGGAATTCTTGAAATAGATGCTCTAAAAGACATTGAGCTTACTAAGGAGGCCAAAGTGAAGAATATAAATTTAAAATGCTGCGATGGTTCGTTTCCAGTGCTATTGGTGTCAGTATTACTCTGAAAACATGGCCCAAATTAACTCAAACCGTGTATGAACTAATTTCAAAATCCAAGGCCTTATAATAAGCAAAAATTTTAATTGATGATTTGAACGGTAAAAATATAAGGTTCCTGGCCTTGGTTGGCGAAAATTAAAAAAAAAAACAAACCAAGGCAAGTATATTTACTTTATAAAGGAACCTTAAAAGAAATTGTAAACCAGAAAATTTGACAGAAATATATCATGCGATCAAAAAATATCCTTCCAACTATGAATTCATCAAGCCCATAACCATACAAGTACATTGTAATAAATATTCAGTTGGTCGTTTCAACAGTCGCCAGCAATTTCAGTGTCTTCGCATTTCAACTCAACTTATTTTAGATTTATAATAAATATATTATCTGTAGTGGCAGTGTGATTTTAAACACCCTATATAATGTGTATATTTGTTACAGGATTCAAATGACGAAATATTGATTAGAAAATCTATTACGCACTAAAACATTACACATAATTGACATATTCATGCACCAATATTTGTAGTCTATTAATTTATAATCCGTCGAACTTGTATAATACTATATGATCTTATAAACACCCTGTACGCTATATAAATATCAACCTGTCTGAGTAATTCAACTTTACCTTTGCGGTGATCTCTTATCAATATTCTAAAAATCCCGTAATTATCTATCGATAGCGTACATATAGTAAATATCTCATTTTAAATATTCAGTTATCCAATAATCTTTGGTACTTCAACATGACATCGACACTTTTCAATGGTACCATGCCTTACAAAAGTTATTTCAACGCGCTAGGATTCGATAACGGCAGCACAGTCACCAATTTTCATAATTTTGCTTATCCCGGTAAGTACCTAGCACTCTAAAAATCTATATTTACCAACGATAAAATATGACTCATCATCAACAATTATTAATTTATTTAAAATTATTTTTTTGTATTTCGCTTGGCTCTCTGCAAATAAATATCTATATAAATATATATTTCAAAGCATTGCCCTCCACAAATTAACAATTTTGTTTTCTGTATCTCGAAATCAGACGTACCACAAGCGATGAATTAAAATATATTTTTTTTCTTTCTGTGCTAAAAAAATATAATATATTGTTAATAACGTTGCTATATGAATATTAACCAATGTGTACCTTTTTCGAAAAAGACAATTTTTTTAATTTATTTTTTTTACATTTTGATTTATTGCTATTTTTACGATCAATATTAAATCAGGTTATTGCGAAAACACAGAAAACGTTATTCATCTTGATAAAAGGAAACTTTAAAAAATTTGACAAACAAAATAAAACATATAATTTTTCTACTTTCCAACATTAGCTTTGATTTCTGTTGTTTGCTTTCTATATTTTTCTAAGCTTTTCTAATTTTAACCAGATTTTTTCATACACTAACGTTCATTATCAAAATATTTATTGGTGCATTATGGCAATTTTTTTGTAATCTGACTGCAGAATTTTAAGAGTGAAATTTAGAAAAAGCACTTGCAATTATCTAATCCCAAGTAATAATTGTTTGCTGTTATGGACACTAAATGTAAGATTCTTCTGTGTTATCTCAACAAATCATCTTTCATTAAATATAGAAAAACTTACTAATTTCCTTGAACAGAAAAACTATAAAAGCGGAAATCGGGGGTCAAAAGACGTATCACTCGCTCAATCACTAAACAATAGTAAATTCGTGCAATTAACAGGAAAAAATGACAATTAATACTCTCCAATTAATGTGGACAATTAATTTCGGTAAAGTGGTCAGCAAGAGAAAAAATTAACGGACCTAAAAACGAGTAATAATATCCCATAATTGGATTGTGGAGGGATTAAGCCAATAATTTACTGGCGATATCAAATGCAAGCATCGATGCAATTAAGCGATTCTTTAATTGAAATGATATTTTCTCGGTTTTGATAAATTTCGTTTTGGCTTTCGAGTCAGTGGCTTCAATATCGGAGCCAAGCAATTGATTGGTCCAATTTTCGTTGAAATCGTCAGGGTTATACCGATAATAAAATGTAACCAAAAGTCCCTTAAAATCATCAAATTATATTTCTAATATTTTTAAATAATAATTAATATCCAGATTCTGCTAAATATGGATAAGATGTCCATATTTTCACCAAAAAGGCTGATAATGGTACAAGGTTTCATTCTTGCCGGCATCATCATACCAGAGCTCTGGTGAAGTCAGTAAACCTAAATCTGACCGAAAGGGAAAATATGTGCCTTATATTGTTATAATTAAGTGATAGACAATACAAGGAAAAACCTTTATGTACAGAGGAGTTTCTGTTTGGATTTTGAGCGGGGTTTATTAAAATATAGTTTATTGAAACGTTTTGAGATATTTCTGGAATCTAGCCGGAAACACACATATCCTATTTTCGGATATATCCGGTTAAACTGCAAGTTAATGCCTATTAACTATGAAGATATCCATATTTTCTACAAGAAGGCTGATAATATTAATATTTCAAGCGCAAAGTCAACAAAACTTAATAGAAATTAGGCGACATGGGTTTCATCCTTGCCAGCATCATCAGCCCGAGCTCTGGCCAGGGCTGTAAACCTCCGTAAGGACACAATATTTGCGTTGTATACGTTTACATACGTGAAAACATGAATTGTATATCAAGATAGAGGTTTGAATGCAACGTACAATTAAATGACCAAAAATATAAGGAAAAACCTGATGTATAGGTCTATTATAAGGGTTATAAAAAATACAAAACAAAAAACGAAAAATGGAAAGATTTTAGAATATTTCCTGAATGGTTCAAACTTATCCAAAAAATAAACAAATGACAATCAGAAACTGTCAACAAATACTGATATTTGAAAAATTACATTTTCCACACAGGCTTAGAATCAAAATGGAGCGAAATGGTTTGCACTTCCGGTTTAGCCGGAAGTACATTTTGCCAGTTTTTGGGTACTCCCGGTTAAAACGGAAGTTGATGTCAGATGATTAAATATGAAATTCTAATATAGGAAAGAGCAAACTGTTGGCTGATAAACGCCTCTGCCACTGCAACCTATGCAGGTTTATTGTAGCACTCCGAACCATGCTTAGAGGACCTCATCCAGTCTGGTCTTCCTAATCAGACTCCACATATGGAATACCGGCTCCTCCCCATGTTTATGGAGATATTTGACCTTGGTCCGTCGACCACGGCTCCCACCCCTTTAGTGGTCTTAGATCCGTTGGTATACCATGTTTGGTCGGCTTTTATAGGAGCCCCCCTCCCATCTTCTCTGCCTACAATGCTACCGAGAAGGATCTATCAAACCCATAGGAGGGGGTTGTTTTGTCTGATGGCATTTCGAAGAGATACATCTCCTCGCTGTCCTCTAGTTTCCAGATTGTGAGCCTTTTCCATTCAATGATGGGCTTGTTACCTTGCTTGAGCCGGTATTGTATCATATGTAGTACGCTTAAGCTCTTATATTATTTTCCCAAAAGATCTGGGTACCTGTTTGGCAAAGATTTATTTTGTATTTATGGCAATGACACACACACTAAAGGGAGATCCTATGGCACTCGACGAGCGGTGTGTGTGCGAAGATATTGATTGACCTAGTTCTTGAATAGTTGTAGGTTGTAATTTGGGGGAAACAGATGTCCTCGGAGTGAGTTCCACAGTGATGCAGTGCACCAGACAAAGGAGTCCAAGTAAAGCGATGTTCTAGGTGTTGGTACAAAGAACGGGTGCGCTCTTGCCGTCTGTCGTGACTGTTTGACAGGCGTTATTGGAGGCGGGATGAGGCGAACCAAATGCTGCGAACATGTTTAAAACAGGGTTATCTTGGCAACATGTCTAGGTGTTCCAGACTATCCAGATCCCGGATCAACCCCAGGACGCCGACGAGACGAACAGCTCTTTTCTGAATGGCATCCAGCGGCTTAAGGTTGTGCTTCGGTGCGTTACCCTAGACGTGTGAGCATTATTCTAAGCACGGTCTTGTAGAGCAAGAGCAACTGCTGCGGTGTATACATTTTTTGTTGCGAAATGGCGCACCACGCTTCTGCGGGGCTGATCTTGCGATGTTAGCAACGTGGTCATACCAGGATATATTGCTGTTGGCCGAGACACCCAGTAGTCCGATTGACGAGGATGAAGGAATGGTCGATCCTGCCATAATGATGACAGGGCCCTCCGTATTGGCTTTCTTGCTAAATGTGGCCGCTTGGGTTCTTGCTGCATTGAACTGGACCAAATTTCTGTTCGAACCCTCTCCAGATCTTGATTAATTGCTGTAATCTACTCCTGTCTGCAATGATATTTCTCAGTCGCTTGTAAAGGTTTTTCCGATCTAAATTGGGAGACAAAGGTACTGTCATCTGCAAAACTGTACAGGATTATTGGTATCGGTCAGCAGGTCATTAATATAGAGGGGGAACAGAGTTGGTGAAATTATTACGCCCTAAGGCACTCCCGCGTTAACGGTGAATGTGTCCGAGATCTGTCCATCAACCGCAACGGGCAGAAATCGGTTATTAAGGAAACTGGCAAGCCAGGTGCAGAGTGAGGCTGGCAGTCCGAAGGACGGTAGTTTGTTGAGAAATCCGTAATGCGAAACTCTGTCAAATGCCTTCGAAATATCCAAAGCAATCGCTCGTGATTCTCCGTAGTTCTCAATTGCCCTACTCCATATATGAGTAACATAGGCCAATATATCTCTTGTCGATCTATCTTTGCGAAAGCCATATTGGTTATCGCTAATTAATATGTTGGTCTCGAGGTACTTGAGTAATTCCTGATTGACTGCACGTTGCATGACTTTGGAGATTATTGGAAGCAAGGCAATTGGGCGATAGTTTGAGGGCGTGGTTTTCTTGCCTTTTTTTGAAACAGGTTGCACTCGAGCGACTTTTCAAGAAGATGGGTAAATCCCATTTTATTAAGACAGAAACAAAATCCGGAAAAAATGGGTGTTAGTTCGTTGGCGCAGTTCCTTAACACGATGGCAGGTATTCCGTCCGGTCCTGATACCTTTTGCATATCTAGTCCTTTGACTATTTTACGAATTTTACATTAATAATGAAAAGTACGTTCATAAGCATCTGATTTCTTGAATTTATTAGTTTTTGAACCATTATTTTTGATTAATTTTCCTTGCTATTGTATGCAGGTTTAATGATTTCTTTATTTAAATCCCTGGATATATTTTTTATTAATTTTTCTGAGTATATTAAGAAGAATACTGTCTTGCATGGTGCACTCCCAAACCCTGTACGCAGCATCCATCTGGTTCTCAGCAACCGAATATAGAAAATAAGTACTATATTAACAAGGATTCAAAAGCTTGTGTGCATTCGTATATGCAGCGCGTACAAAACTATCTCGGCCGTAGCAGCAGATGTAAATTCCGGAGTACCTCTCTCTCTGGTAATGGAGAGAAGAAATCGTTAGATGGCGAACCAAAGGTCAATACGCGGACAATGCTGATGGTGAACTGGCAACAACGTGAGAGATTGCAATATATGGGCAGTGGCCTTATCCAGGATATCCATGTCTGGATCGGCAGACCATGTGGAGAAGTCGACTGCTACCTCACGTAAACGCTCGCAGGACATAGCTAGTTCGGGAAGTATTTGTGTGAAAGGTAAAAATTGAGATACATGCACTAAAACTGACTATGCTGAACATCGCCTCTTTACTTGTCTCAGGTGGCTAAGAGCTAGAGAAAGCTCTGAAACAGAAACTGGAAGAGCATTCATAGAAGAAAATATGATGAGAAGTCTTACCAAGTCTGAACACGGATGGATCAATAAAGTCGTGTGAGAAATATTGGAAACAAGAGAAAGGAAGAGCAGGGTATAAAAAAACCTTACAAAAATATGAACCTTTCCACGGACCAAGTAATGCGTGAGCCATTCCGGTGCTGTGAGCAAAAAAGGCAATGGTTTAGGCGGTAGGCACTTTCTGGAGTGGACCGCCAACCCAACAGCAGATTCCAATCCCCTGTAATAATAAAAATAAATAAATAAGAAATACTGTATATAAGAATAAATCAAACTAATAGCTTTGCTATATTAGTATTTCAAAATGGCTTATCCTATAGTTAAAATAATTAAGTCAACATCAAAATGTTAATATATCTAGAAACACTAACCCAAAATGTTATATATTATAACTACATATCGCTTGAATAATACAATAAAAAAGACAATAAATCGAAAGTGTTATTTACATGCGATACTTGCCTTATAACATACGAGTATGTTAGCCAAATTTAAATGATAAAAGAGCATACAGGAAGTTATAATACAGCTCCTACAGAAAATTTTTATTTTAAATAAAATTTTGAAATGATGCATATAGAAAATACACGCAGGAAGGAAGCTTGTAATCCAATTAATGCAGAAGTAGGTACGACATGTACAAAGAAAATTAAACAATATCACGCATCATGCACGAAATAATTTATTTAGTTTTACAAATAGCGCTTCTTCTTAAGCGTAATTAATTCCAATCAAGCATTCCTACATTTCCTCCAATTCCAATTATGTTCTAAGCAGCACTCTATATAAAACTTCAACTACAAGTTGTTAAGAATATGTACATTAGAGCCTGTTTTATTTATGAACGCGGGGACATAAGAAGGCCCATTTGGAGACCGAAGTGTCCATCTCCGGGCGTCTCGGGTAGTTTAGCCCTTACGGCTCCCCTGGGCACACTGACCCTCTGCTATTATTTTTCGCCCTCAGGACCCTGGCTTTTGCATATATCCTACTTTATACGACTCCTTATTTTCCCACTTTTACCAGTAAATTTCCCTTTGAATGCGTGTAATGGATATTGAGACTTTTCGCCGTGTTTCTTTTTTTATCGTAATGATTCTCGATGACAGACGCTCTTTGTCAGGATATAAAAGATGCTATTTCACCATCTCGTTCCACTATACTTCACCTAAATGAATTTTCCTTAGCGTTTATTTTGTGTTATTGAAAAAAATGTTGGGTTGGTTAGTTTATATGTGGCGCTGTTAGAGGGCTATTACCCATACGTTTAATTTGACATTGACATATATGTGGGATATTTTATCGCTCTTGCACATATTAGCAGCTGCCTTCCAAATACCCTCAACATCTTGTAAAATATTTTCATTGCAAATGCCAAACATCCATCTGACCCTGCACTCTGATGATATTCGTTTGAGTACTCATCATGCAAACTCGCTCAGTGAATTACCAGACATTAGCACTGGTTAAATCAATGTGATTCTTAAAAAAAACTAATAAATCCACCACCAAAACCACCCCAGCTTGTCTTTTGGAAACGTCCAAAGAATCACAAGTGGGTGAATAAGTTGTGGTGTTAATTTATCAGGTCGTCAAGAAAAGAAATATCTAAGTTTTGGTGGTTTATTTTATGTCAAAAATATGCAAATTCGAATGGATTTTTATATTTGAATGTAAGTACAAAAATATTTTAAATTTAGTTCATTTAAAAAAAATAACAATTTGGCATTTTAATTTTTAGATGCCTTTGATTATTTGGAAACAATATGGGATTAACAAGATATAATTGCCAAATTTAAAAAGTTTACCGAAAATTTTAATAAAAACGTCAAGAAATAGCATCCCCAAATCCATAATATCTGAATTTCTACTCGGAAAAATCAAACTTTCTGAATGAATTCTAGATAATTTGTTCAGTAATATTATTATTAATTTTTTGGAAAATAAGCAATACAAAGTAAATTAAAGCCCCTGCCAAAACTCAGAATATGGTTTTACAAAAATGTTAACAAATGTTGCCTTTAGGAAAACATGATTTTTTTGGGTTTATTAAGAATATCTGAATTAATTTAGTTATATTATTATTATTCGTATTATTATTATTTTAAATTTATAGGTAATCAAATAATCCTATTTCCCGAATCATCTATTTTACCCCCAACTTGTTTATTATCTTCAGTTGACGTTAATCGTAAAGAGCCTTAATTCTCCATTATATTTCGAATTCTATTTTCAAACCGAGCTGAATAATATCATTTTACGTTTAGACCAACGTCACTATTGTCAATAAAGTTTGAACTGAAGAGTGTGAATTTGAAACATTCAAATATATAAAACATCTACATTTGAATACTTTTCCATAAATCGGTGCCAACTTTCGAACTAAGTACGTATTAGTCTTACTGGCTTTCCAGAATTTTATTTTTGTAAACAGTTTTGGAAAATAACTATACATAGATACTTGTTATCGATGCAGGAAGTCAATAAGTAAATTTATTGTATGATTTATCGCTAAAGTGTTTTTATTGATTAATTAACGGTGCTCTAAGAAGATGCAATTCACCTATATTCCAATATTTAGTACTAAAAAAAAATACTCCGGCAATGTCATATTGCATTCTTATATAGGTAGTTACTGCGTATATCTTAATAATATAATATGCAATGGGAATTTAATGATAGCTATTAAAACACGGGTATAAGAATTACGACATGAGTCGCAGGCGTGTCGTAATGGGCGCGAGTGTCGTAATAGCCAATAAATATGAGTTACATACACTAATACTTAAATTTTAAAAATTTAATAAAAACATTTTTGGTGGCTTTATGGGTTATACATTATTTGCGGGTTTTGTGGCCTATTCTTTAATTTCTGGTGGAGTTAAATTTTCAGTTTCATCCTCACTATCGTTCATTTTTATATTATTTGCAATAAGTACCACTTTCAACAATTTACTAAGGTAATATTAAAATTTATACATTTTATAGGAATCTTTGACGTTGACCACATATTGCTGTGATATTGATTTTTCTGGTTGTAAACTTGTATCTTAATAAAAATTCTGTATTTAATGAACATCACTAAAATACAGGTAGTAAAGGGGTAATAAATCCAATAGGAGTATAGGAGTAGAGAAAGTATATACAAAAGCTCTATCCATTTTTGATTTTAGTCCCAGAAGAAAAGCTTTTACTTAGCCTTGATGACGCTGGTTAAACTCTCAAGGTTTCTCTGCATTTTAGCCTCCTTATATCTAATACCCCATCACTGGTCCTAAGAAGTCTCTGGTCTGTATTTCGATTTACGTTGACCACATATTGCTGTGGTATTGATTTTTCTGGTTGTAAACTCTTAATGAAAATTCTGTATCTTAATGAACATCATTAAAATACAGGTAATGAAGGGGGTAATAAATCCAATAGGAGTATAGGAGTGGAGAAAATATATAAAAGCTCTATCCTAATTAGATTTTAGTCTCAGCAGAAAAGTTTTTACCTTGAAATTGATTGCCTTTTGCTCCACAAATGATTACGCTTATTTTGACGTAGGTAATTCATTAGGGTCACTAAACTAGCACTTGTGCAGTTTACATCTTGGAGCCAGAGCCGAAGAGGCTCTATACCAATTCAAAATAAGCGTAATCATTTGTGGAGCAAAATGCAACCAATTTCAAGGTAAAAATGAATCCTCCACAATAATATAGAACATATTTACAGAAAAGTTTTTGCTAAGCTTTGATTACGCTGGTTAAACTCTTAAGGTTATTCTGCATTTTAGCCTCCTTAAAATACCCCATGACTGGTCCTAAGAAGTCTCTGGTCTCTATTTCGATTGCTCCAAAAACAAAAGCTTTTTATTTTTAGGTCTTAAAAATTCCTCGACACTGATTCGATCTAACGCGGTCAAGAATTTTTAATACAAATTTGAAGCCAATAACGTCAATATTTCAGAAGACATCATGGTAACCCAAACACAGACAACCACACACACACACATATATGGAGGATTTTTCCACAAAATATGTTTTCGGGATATTTAAATCCTAAAACGTCCAGAAATGCAATTTTTCAATTACAGAGCATACCTACTCATTTTGTCGCATATGAGAAACCAAAAATTTAACTTTTTGAAAATATGTCAAAGAATGAAACTAATAGTATGAACTACTAAAATGTGAAACTACTAAATAATTATCACCTTGTACGAGTTTGAATTTAAACTTGATAAATGTCATGTAAATATACAACGGTCAGCAAATTTTATAAAGTAAATTCTCGAGCAGATCATCAGTTAAGCAGACTTTGTCTCACACCAATTCCGTTCATCCAGTGCCCATATGCATTAACTTGCGGACGCCCCTCTGGATGTCCTAAACCTTAATCTGATGGTCAGATTCCGTTAGTCGAAAGGCCATCTCTGGATTAAGTCCCCCAAATCTGAAATTGTGCCCCAGTGCCCATATGCATAAACTTCCGCGAGCCCTCTGAAAGCTGTTTTCCAAGTTGTAAAGTCAAAGCTCTAAGTTAAAGTAAGTTCAAAGTTAAATTTGCCAAGTAGTTAAAGTGAATTACATCCCAAGTTGAGTTAATCTGCGGGCTATTACTTAAATTAAATAGCCAAAGTTAACTATAAATAAAACACAACCCAACTCTTAAAAACCAAGACATAAACAATTCAACGTATACCTCAACCAAAAAGACATGCGCATTATTGTAATCAGGTAAAGTATAAATTCATTACGCCTTTGGCAAATAGACATTGTTATTGCTTTTATCGAAGTGCCTCTCTCCTCACCTGGCGTAGATCGATCCTACCTGAGCTACATAACGCCCGCAACATACGGGGGGTCCAGTTTTCGTCCACGATCCTCATTTTACCCCGGCTACGTGTCCTGAAAATTTCAGCCTCTAGCTATACTGGAACATTCTTCATTAGAGTGTTTCACTTGATTTTAATTTTTTTCGAAATTATTTTCGGAATTATCCTCGCTAAAGAAGTTTCACTTAAATAATAAGAAAACTTGCATAATTCCAACTCTTAACTCTTTTCTACTAGTCTGGCTTACTTGGACGTCATATATGAATTTGCCAAGGAATATCCATTTGTTGCATCCAAAACTATTGCCTTTTCATTCTTCCAAGGATCTAAACATTCCATTGGAATTTCCTCTAGATTCTATCATTTCTGCTTTAGCCCATTATAATTAACTTTTTATAGTTTAATCTGCAATATATGTTATGGATATTTCAATTAATCCTGAAGAATAATTGTCCCCTAAAAGAATAATCTGATATCAATGTACCAATTACTCAGGAACGACCATGTGCAGTTCAAAAACTTCTGATAGTCAAATAGGATAGTAGGAAACTGTAAAAACATTGATTGTTCTTTTAAGCGATCAATACAAACTTCTTCAGCTGATCATAATCAGCTGTTCGACAGGACAAGGGCCCACATCAGAATCTTAGAAGCTGATCTACCTGAAAATTAATTATTCAAGGCTTTCGCAAATTGACAACATATTCGATTGAATATATTATTGATGAAAGATAAATGCGTAAACTATCCGAACGAATTACAATATGACAAACACGTCCAATAAACTAATAAATCGTAAATATTAAAGTCGCAGTTGATAAACCCAACCCATAAATATTAGTATCTCAAAATGGGGATTAAAATTTCAATTATTTCAAAGCTTCCGACAAAAAAAATGTTTGCACAATTACCTTAGCATCTTATCTTAAGTCGCAAATGTGTCATTTAAATACCTGAAATTTTAATTTCCCAAAATTGTGTTTTGAATAATCGGTTTTTTCATATGCTTATCATCACGGGTTATTAATATTGAAGGGTTCTTGGAAATTAAAAACGTATTGAATCGCATGAAATATTTTTATCGGCATGTTCTCAAGAAGGCGTTAGTACACACGTAGCAACTCATCTGATGCGGAAATATTGGGCTTCTTTGTTCTTTATCAAATCTGTAAAACCTCCGTTAGATGGAACTTTTGCAATTCATGAAATGCTGCTGGTTAAAAACAGATCAATGCGAAAAACTTCCGGACCACAAAAAGTATCGCTTTCATATGAACTCCTTTTTCCCATTTGCCATGATGTACACATTCCTTCTATTTGAAAAAGTACTAAATACTTGAATAGGTATTTGTAACTCAAGAATTCAATCTAAGGTAATGGCAAGGGCTTCAAACTAGTCACCACTATGCTTCGGGTTCCAAGACATTTCCAAATCCAAAGGGCGAGGAAGCTAAGTGACCTACTATAAAACAATCAGCACCACAAGCTACTGAAGCCCACCCTCTATAATATTTATAATATAACATATATTCAATCGATTACATGTAATTGGTTTCAGCTGACCGACAAACCCAATCAGTGAATTTTATATACCACTCGTGTTGCCTATACATTCATTAATATTTCAGGAAGTTCTGGTATTTTAGTAGTGAATGTCGTTGTCAAATATTGATCTCTCAAGACGTTCACCCAAATTTGAGGACTCCAGTGTGATATTAACTTATCCTGGAAGTTGTTGTGAAAATGTTGGAGAGAAATCCCTTGCATGTAGGTCACCAACCTGGACCCGTTGTGTGTAGCCCCTGCGTACCTACCCCCGCACACACAACTTCCTCGACAGAATCTTTCTTACGTCCTCTGGGTTCAGCACGCAGCTGTCGAAGTGTACCTCTCTCCTAGCCAACGCTGGAAAGTCGGCAAGAACATGCGTGTACGATCCGCAGCAGGTGAAAATGCCTGTTCAAGAGAGGATACCTTCTGAGATGCCCTGTCACAAGCCTCCATATTCAGAGCGAGAAAGGCCTTCGCCCTGTAATGCGATGGGTCACCCAAGAGAAGCCTAGCCCATCTCATTCCTAGAAAAGTCCGTCAGAGATTCTTGTCCCGAATTCTTGGGATGACGGCGGCCGTACTGTGTGACACACCCATTACAGGCTCAACTCTCTTTGAATGCAGTGCGGAACCCTGTCGTGACAGACAATCTGCCTGCTCGTTCCCTCAGACATCCGAGTATCCCGGAACTCAAACAAGACTGCTTAAATTATGTCCGGTAAACCCCCAACATCATACACTCAGACACCAGCGTAGAATTAACCACACACTCAACTCACACTCAAGAGGCGACAGAGTAGCTCACGCGTCTCTACCGAGTATTTGAAATCTGAGAGGTCCACTAGATCTGAAGGTAGGCGGTATGTTTTCCACTCATTAAGAGTTCCGAGCATTCATCAGCCTCCCTCCCCCGGACTTTGATATGTTACCGCGGGCCGAATTGTCCTTTAGGTCACCAAGACCTTTCAATCTATATGCAGACATAAAGGTTTCATCCTCCAGAAATAGGTAGAGGGGCGGCCAACCAGTCAATCTCTCAAGAGCTTTGGTGGGGGGCCGTCCCCATAACACCTGTAATTCTCACGCCAGCCAGCCTCTGAACTCTGCCTAACTGAGCCCTAGACATGGTCGTTTGGATACCGCTCTACCAATCTATAGGCTCGTAGGTGATAATGGGGCGAACTAAAGCCCTATAAATCCAGTCGAATAAGTTGAATTTTTAACCCAACTGGTAACCGCTCCTTGATTGACGAAAAATCTACACCTATAATAAAATTATTCTTGGACGTAGAAAAAGCTTCCTATACAACGTTATAAAAACATTTCTGAACAGCCAAAAGCTCTCGCCAGTTGAACCAAATGAACATCTGGGAGTTGAGAAAATGCGCACTAATGATTTTCAAATGAAACACGCTGTGAATTTTCCCATCTCATGGATGGTCCACTTTTGTGCTAAATTCAGCCATCCCATCAAAATAACCCAGAAAAATGACAAGATCAATATGTAAGAAAGAGAACATTATAGAGGTAAAGTTTCTCCCGTATACTTGTTAACCAATTTCTCTTGGTTTTTCGGTTATTTTTAAAGCTAATGGTTGTTGAACGTGTGATATATATAATCAAAAAAACATTTACGGTCCAATGGATGGACATTGTACAAGGTTGCCATACGTTTAGTTAAAAAATTCTCAGTTTTGTGATATGAATTTGCTTCAATTGAATTGAGAAAACTTTCAAAAATAAAAGCTGTACAGAACAGGGTGAAAAACTGACACGTTTGCAATTGCTTAGAGCAAAATGTCATGAAAAGATATTATTTAATGCATTTCCTCGGGACTCTTATATCGTGTTATGAAATGTAAACCCATAAGATATCTATGATGCCTACTTGTATTATATGCTACTGGTAGAATATTTAGGACTCCATTGTGTATCTATTTATCTATTTGCCTCGCTCCTCCTTCCCAGTTCCTCTCTTTGATGCGCCCATGAAATAGCTATTAAAATCGCAATAATAATATGTCCATATGCTCACGGTATAAGCTATAACAACTCTTTCCCAGTCTTTAAGAATTATAGTTAAATTACAGTTAACAATTATTTTTTTTAAATTGGTAATAAAATTCACACTCCTTAGCTTCTTTCCTTTATCCTGTATTTTCCTAAATTTGAATACCGAAACAGCACATTAACTTTTTCATTATTGTTAATAACTTGATAAATATTAAACAGCCAATAAATATTCAGTATCTAATAAAACTAGGTATGATTCAATGAGCATGTGTGGTGGCTTTAAATCTTCAATGCATAGTTTGTAACAAAACAGACTTTTTAAATATGTATGAAATCGGCATATTCATATTGGTCTTATCTACTGTAACACGCGATATGGCTGTAAGTATTGTTTTTTTATCAGACATGCAAATATCAAAAGGAAGGGTATTATGGAAAATGAAATAAGTAATTGCGAGTGATGGTAAAAATGTGTTTACTTTCTATAAAAGTTAGCATGTAATAATCGAAACATTTTTTTGCTCGTTTTGCCGAAAAAAACATAATTTATAATTCTTGCTTCATAGAGAAAGAGCTGAAGTATTGAATTAAGTGACCATTTTATTCTTTCAATCATTGTCACTAATTAAAATTTATTTTGTCAAAAAAATAAATAATGAGTGTCTTCTAGCTAATGTGGGTGCTATTTTAATAAAATACAGAGCTGCAGTTTTAAACGCAGGTAAAATAAAGCATGTTACTTGGTATTTTAATTCTAAAAATCTGAAACCAAACTTTCCAAATGTTGGTTTATATTGATACTTTTTAGACCAAAATATACAGTGTCGTATTTAAAAAAAATGGGTTGGGTTCGATAAATTTTCACGCCGTACACTTATTTTGAAAATCGCATAATACTCCAAAATATTTATAGATAAAATCTTACAAAAAATATTTTTTTGTATCTCATTTACTTAACCTTGTGTTATCCGCGCGTCGATCTCGCTGCCGATTAAATGTATTATTTTGTTATTTTTATATTAAAAAAAAACAACAATGATGCATATGATATTTTATTACCAAATCTAAAGTTTTCTAAAAATATTGTCATATAAATCATATTACTAACGGAATAAAATATCTTATTAAAAAATAAACACGCAATAAGTCGAATTAAACTGCCAATTAAATGCATTATTTTGATATTTTTATATTAAAAAAAAAACAAAGGTGATGCATATGATATTTTATTATTAAATCTAAAAATATTCTAAAAATATTGTCATAAAAATTATATTATTAACAAAACAAAATATATTATTAGAAAAAACACATAAACACATAATAAATCGAATTCAGCTGCCATTTAAATGTATTATTTTGATACTTGTATATAGAAAAAAACAATGGTGATGCATATGATAATTTATTATCAAGTCTAAACATTTTTTAAATATATTGACATAAAAATCATATTATTGACAAAACAAAACATGTTATTTAAAGAAAAAATATAAACACGTAATAAGTCGAATGATTAAACTGCCAATTAAATGTATTATTTTAATATTTTTATATTAAATAACAACAACGACGGTGATGCATATCATATTTTATTATCAAATCTAAGCTTAAATATATTGTCATAAAAATCATATTATTGACAAAACAAAATATATTATTTAAAAAAAGGCATAAACACGTAATAAGTCGAATTAAACGTCCCAATTAGGTAAATGTATGATTTTGATATTTTTATACTTAATAAAACAACGGTGATGCATATGATATTTTACTATCAAATCTAAACATTTTCTATAAATATTGTAATAAAAATCCTATTATTAACAAAACAAAATATATTATTTAAAAAAAAAACATGTAAACACGTAATAAATCGAATTAAGCTGCTATGTAAACGTATTATTTTGATATTTGTGTATTAAAAAAAACAACGGTGATGTATATTATGATTTTATTATCAAATCTAAAACTGTTCTAAAAATATTGTCATGAAAATCATATTATTAATAAAACAAAATATATTATTTAAAGAAAAAAATATAAACACATAATAAGTCGAATTAAACTGCCAACTAATGGATTATTTTGATATTTTCATATTAAAACAAAATAACGGTGATGCATGTGATATTTTATTATCAAATCTAAAAATGTTCTAAAAATATTGTCACAAAAATCATATTATTAACAAAAGAAAATATATTATTTACAAAAATATATAAACACGTAATCGATCGAATTAAACTGAAGAAGATTTTTAGATAGATTTAGAAAAATGAAAGTTTACTCAGATTCGGGATCTTCATCGCGTTCACGTTTACTACAGATGGACATGGTATGTTTTTTACAAATCCATCTGAGGCGCTTTACCCATGTTGAGGTAGTAGTTCGGTTTTCCTTCTTAGGACAGTACCAGCATTTCGGCCTTGTTCCAGTCTGATTTCCCTCTGGAACATGGTAATCTTGTGTCAAAGGAAGGCTTAAGTACTTTTTTTTTATTTTTAAACTTAGCAAAACTGAATTTGCATATGTGTGGTAACCAATTCTCTTGCTAAGTTTATTAGATCTTCCCATCGTCTTGGTTGGTTGGAATTCCATAAATGTGTTTTAAATATTAATGCTTCCATATATACCTGCGATGTTCAGAATTCTGAAGAAAACAGTCCAAAACCACCTACACAAAATAAAGGCTTCTAGGTTGGGTTAGTTTGGGTTAGTCTACAGAGGCAACTTCCTACTTATTTTGATTATAAAAGGTGATTGTTGCTGATTTGAACGCTTCCTTCATCAATTGCGTCATGTGCACGGAGTGTTGGCAAAATCAGGACTTTTTTTCTAATTCTCGACGAAAGCCGAATATATGTCGCGCGTAGGTTTTTCCTTTACTTACAGCAAATATTTCTGGAATTCCGCGCTTGCTTTTCCTAATTATCCCAACTAAAGTCATTTTTTGCTTTTTAAGTCCTCCTGCTAAAGGAACTGAGGGAAACCAGTGATCGAATGTTAAATTTCGCCCAGAATTTAAAATCGGTTAGCACATTAGTTTCAGCATACTAGCTGGACTATTGTCGACATAAAATGAAGCATCAGATTACTGTCCAACATACATCTCTACTTTAACTGTATATAATAAACGGCTATCATCCAATTTCATGCATTATTCGTTTGGCTTGCTGGAGAAGTATTTCTGGAAGTTGCATCTTCCACGGAAATATTTCGTTAATTGTTTAATTTCACCACATGTGTAGCAAGTTCGCATATTTATTCAAATTTCTGAAATATATTTCATATTGGACTAGTGTCAACATAAAATGCAGCCCTGAGTTGCTATCCAGTATAAATCAGTTCAACTGTATAGAATACATGACTATCAGCCAACTGAAGGCTTACTGCAAAAATATTTCTGGAAGCTGCATCTACCACGGAAATCTTCCAGCCTTTCGCCAACTGTTTAATTTTCACCACATGCGTGTAGCAAGCTTGGCATATTCCTTCAAATTTCTCAAATATGTTTCTTATTGCTGCTAGCTTATCATATATTTTGCTCTCAGCAATAAATAAAATCGACATTACCATTTTGAATGTAACTCTGGCGCTATAGAATTGAAGTTTCATTGATGAATTTGGTTGGTATGCCGCGATTTCGAGACTCATCAGTATAAGTGATCAGTGTCTGAAACTTCTTCTGCAGGTACATATTTCTGCAAGCTGCAATTTCTTCAAGAAACTCGTTGGATATTAGCAAGCCCCAATCTTAATATCAAGTTCGAGCTTTCTTTGCAATAGGCCTCATTATCGGTAACTTAGTGATAATATTGTGCTTTCGAGTTCGACTAGTTTTCGATGAATGGTGAACTCATCAAATGATTTTTTGGCCCTGCCGATTTAATTCCAACCATCTTCAGACCAAAAAGTTGAAGTAACTATATCACCTACATCAACCTCAGATAACTCGAAGTCAATCTCATGATCAGAATTGACTTCTTGCTGCTGTCCGCATAATAAATCTTCTTGCTCTAACTCTTCAAATAGTTTCAATAGTTTGGCCTCTTCTCTCGGATCCATTTCACTTTGTAAGCATTAGCTTATATACAGGTGTAGAACTAAAAGAATAAAACAAGGACATAATTCATAAAAAACATGAAAAAATGGAATTTAAACGTAAGGGAATCACAAAAGGATGGCTCACATCGTTACTCGAGGGTGAACTAATCGCTCTGTTTTTGACATGCACTCCCGAAGACCGCTAGAACTAAACTAAGCTTTGGCTGACCATAGTTACTCGATAATGGGTTATGGAATATGGAAAATACGGCATACAGTATGCCGATTTTAATAACCTATTTCATCAAAATGGTAACATAATAATAATCGTCTTATCTTTGTTACAGTTGAATCAAAGCCGTTGCTTAAGCTAGACAAACCACCAACGCCACTATCTCACCACGAAGGTAGGTATAAAAATAGCATTTAAGTTTAATTTTTAAATCTAAATTGTTTGCTTGTTCCTTTTACCTAAGATTTATGGAATTTGCTGCCAGGAGAATGTTCCTTCTTGTATGAAGAGATGCTGTTACAAATCTGCTCTTGATCATTAACAAGTACAAATTTTGCTCTCGTTCGTATTCTGTGTATCTTTGAAGATTTGACCTGGCGATGGCGTGGCAATTAAAATCTACACGTTCAAAATATCATCAAATCAATGTCAGCCTTATTTTACAAGAAAAAAATAGGTTGGGCCATTTCATCGCAGCAAACGAGATATTAGAGACGAGCAGAGAGCGTTTGTGTATCATCGGTATTGTCCATGAAACCTGAATTTGGAAGCCACTAAAATTGCTCTAAAATAAATATGAGACACTAAACCTATCATATTATCAGAGCATTTTTATGTCATTAATAATGAGTTCAGTTTAAGAACACTTTTACGGTTTTCTAGAAGTAGAAGATATTTTATTGCCAAAAATATACTTTGTTAAGAAGACGTCGCGTCGAGTGGAAGGAACCCGTTCAACACATCTCAGACGGATGTGTTTTTGAAAGATGTTGCATTATTGTTCACCATACTTTCCAGATTAGGTCCATTGGAACGAGCTGATTGCTGTAATATCTTTGGAGCATCAAGATTATGTCGTTTGCTTATTTGACATTTAATTTGTTCATTGCTTTGAGCTTTTACTACAGAAGTTGACCAGGTATGGTGTAAGAGAAAAGCTGCTGGATCTTTTGACATCATACCTTATTGAAAGTCGTTATCAAACTGTCATCGTTAACAATGCTAGAAGTTCCTCGGTATTAACATCACAGGGCGTTCCATAAGGATCAGCTTTGGGGCCCTTGCTATATATTATTTTGTTAATGATTTAATAAACTTTCTAAGTGGCCAGCAACCATCAGCTACGATTGGTTGTTGTGCTGACGATACCAATATTCTCATGACTGAACGTGATCTACGGTCACTAAGGCTTTCCCCTGGGTTTGTATATGAGAAGGTCATGATATAGGTTGATAAAAGCAATTTAATACTTAATAAAACCAAAACAAGGGCTGTATTTTTCTTTGCTTCCATAAATCCTTGGGATGGATGGTTTTGCAAATATCCATTCCAACATCAAGTATGGATTTTAAATTGAGATACAAGTGCTGAGGTTCGTAGTGTTTTGGTACTTCAGAAGTATGCGGTGAGGATTATAGGTGGTCTGGGGTAATGGGGGGTGTAGGTTAGCTTTTGAGGGCTTAGGCATTTTGACTGTAGCGGGAATATTAATATTTTTTTTATTATAATGAGGGGGGAAATGCTCATGCACGAACTGAAAAATGTAACTCAGAACAGTGTTGAATTTATGGCTACTACAATGCCAGACCTACCATCTAAAGCCCTAACTTAATTTTCTAGTTTTAGGACCGCCCCGGAACTCCTGTCAAGTATTACTTCTGGATGGCTTTTTTTTCTTACCTCGTCATAGGCTTCTCACCTTTCCTGTTCTCGTCTTATTCATAGGATTCTCTGCTGTTTTGCTCATGTGTCATCACCATATGTTTGGGACTTAATCTTCTCCTTCCCATTCTCTGTTGGCTTCCTTCTCTTTGAATACTGTCAGTAAAAAGGTGCATACGGCAGCCCAGATCTCCTTCTCTATTATCTTCCCGATGACTGTTTCGGGGATGAAACCCCCCCTTCTCTGTGCGAGATCATCCCGGAGCTACGCCCACTTCTTGCACACGAAGAAAGTGTGTTCAGCCAAATCTTTCTCCTCCTAGCAATGCATACATTAATCGTCTCTTTCCTTCCCGATTTTCTTCAAAGAGAACTGGAAATATTCATGTCCTGTTAGGAATTGGATCAAGTAATAGTTGAGGTCGCCTGATTAACCTGTGGGTCCATCGTCATTAGGCTTCACTGCTGTTCTGTTCTGCCATCTCCGTCTTCTCTTTCTTCATTTTTCTTCGCTCCTCATGTTTCATCTTCATTTCTGCTGTGGTAAATCATCATCATTTCCGCCGTCAATAGATCTATTGAGATCTTGCCAGCCATGACTTGCACAGCCGAGGTTGACCCTGTGCAATAAGCGCTGCATATTCGCAGGGCACCTCGTCTTTGCACAGACTCCATCTTCTGTCGATACGTCTTGAATCGCATTGATTCACCCCAAACTTCGGCTCCATCGAGCAATATGTAAAGCAAAATAATTTACTGTACTCTACTTTACTCCTTACTACTAATTATCACATAGCGGCTTCAATTACTAAGATCCAATTCCGTTCGTATAGGAACGATAGCTTATACTATATTAATTTTAAATAACAAATTTTCTTGGGACCCGTCTTCAGAACAGGCAATCATTTAGTTTTAAATTCCGCTAGACCAAAATATAAAACAAAAAAAAATCAAACATCATCTACTAGAAAATAGATCATTACCTATCCCTCCTATTGTTCGTTCTATAGCGGCCTCGTCTAATAAAAATTAAGTAAACATATCGGCAAGTTCTTTTAATCATTACATTTGACAACAATGGGATACAAAATTGGTTTGTAAAACATGCTGACGCCTTAAATAATAAGTTTCTTGTAGATATCGTAAAAAAAAACATTAATCTTGGGTGGCTAGGTGAATAAAAATATATTATAAAGATACTATAAGAAATTAGTGAAAACATTATTTTAGTTTCTTCTAAAAGCTGGTAAATGGCATGCTATTAACATCTCAAAATTCTGCAAATCCTTTGAGTTCAACTCAAGCTTTGGGTTACGGCGTGGCATATTTGGTAATTAGCGATCGTTTTAAGTTAATTTTAGTCATTGATTAACTTTTCGCTTTGAATCTTACATCAAGGCGTATTGTCAGAAAATGGGTCTATAAGATGATTACCAATAATTCTTACCCATACATTAACAGAAATTTTCTCTTGGAAATGGGTATTGGTTACGGCATGTGGATTTTCATCCACCCACGAATGATTATTATTGAAATTTTGAATAGCATTCCTAGAAAAATTTTCTTCGTCCGTGAACATAATTCGTGACTCAAACTGCTGATTTAGCGTAATCTATGTGGTTTTATGTCTTGTGAACACATACCAACATTTAAAATAATATCTAAGTTACTTTCGGATCGAGATATTAGAAAAAGAGGTCATCGCCTTGTAGCAAAAAATTTCATATATTTATATGAACTTTTATTGATAAAGTGATCTGAGGAATTACACCTTGGAATATTAGCACGTCATTAAAGAACACCCTGTTTATTTTTCCCTCTTAATCTTTTATTGATAAGGTGGATTATCTTTTATACTCAACTCGAGGAAAACATACTACACTGCATTTCAAAAATCGAATCTCCTGCACACTTCCTAAGAGAAAATCGATCTATGTATTCACATGCTAAAGCGAAAAATATGTACAGCAATTTTCCACTCGGATGTGTCTAAGCATGTTAAGTCCTGCATGGGTATTGATAAAATAAATGGCATTTTGATAAGCTCCCTTACTAGCCCCAATGTGAGAATTTTACACCAACTGAATTCTTATATTTAGAGGGGTGGCTCGAGTTTTCCAATTTTGCTGCTCCAAATTTATAAGCCGAATTAACAGGTAACGGAGTTGTTTTTTATTATGATTGATGTAGATTATTCATCTTCAAGTTAAGCATTTGCTTGCCAATGTCGCTCATATGACAAGGTATCGCACGTACTCGCTGCCGTATATATACGTTCCACGCTGAAAATCTCCCAAAACTATTGCCTCATGTTTGCGACATGGGTTGTTTCGAATTCAAAACACTTTTTTTGTTTTAGACTTAGCATACACTCTTACTGAAGAAGCTAATAAAAATAGATATTAGAAATATCACTTTATCAAGCCCTCTCTTAGACAGTCCTATTTAGGCAATAGTTTAACAAATAACTTCTTTATATCACCTAGTTTGTCTATTTAGCTATGTTTTGCATTAATAAAGAAAATATGGTACCCATAGTAAGGGGGTTAATAAAAACCACTTCCAGATGTCTAACAGGCAACATCGTCGACATACAATGAACCATCATTATAACAAAAAATAAACAATCGAACAAAGAATTTATTTTAGAAAAAGTAATTTTTGCAAGAAAGGAAAATAAGACGCAAATCAAAATTTATATCTTCAATCCTCTAATTTAGTTAAATTTTGCATTGCATGTTGATTCTTTTCAGGAGCTGTGAAACATACGTAGTACCTTTAAATGAAACAACCAAAGCTGTAGCTTCTTCTCTGCTACTTTAACTCTGAGATGCAAATTATTGTTTTGTGTCATCTTATCTTAGCTCTTCTTATTGTCTCTTCTAAACTCCTCCAGAGTATCATTCAAGATTCCTCCATCTTATAATAGAGCATTTAGTTGCCTACGTAACAAACACCCCCTGGATGTCAATGCAGTTCTATTTTTGGTTCTTACTTTGACTTGTGATTTTCATACAATTTCGATGGACCAAACATTCGATTTAATAAATTAGATTCTTGTTCCAGCATACCTTTCTCTTGCTTCCAACAGAGATCTCTGACCTCTAAGCCAATCTTCTCATCTCATAGCTTAAAAATCATGTGAGAATATGGGAGAATTTTCTAGATTTATTTCGAACATTCTCCGACTTTCTAAAATATTTTTGGCGTAACTGAAAAGGTTAATTTTGTCGCTAAAGTGGAGTTTATGTTAAATATGAAAAGTAGCAGTTTACTCTCGCAGATTTCTGCTTCGATTTTTATTTCAAGGTAATTGACTGCACCTAAATGCTGAAAATATCGAGCGCATTTATATGAATTTTGATCGCATTCATATTTAAACATTCCCTTGCTTGACATTTAAAACGCACTCGATCGCCGAATTTGAATATATTCGCCATTTTCTCCCTTTTTATTTAAATTTTAACTCATAAAGCGTCGCACATCCCCACTGCCGTATATATGCGTGCCACCATAAAAATCCCCACAATTCATTGGGCTATGCGACATGTGTTGATTCTAATTCAAAACATGCTTTATTGTTTAACATTAAGCATACACGCCTACTGAAAATGCTACTGCAAATAGATTTGGACAGATAAATAGTTATAAAAGTTTATTAATTCTTTAAATTCAGGCATTCGGTTTGGACCGTATATTGTTTTCATATATTCTATTATTCTTAGAACTTGAATACGGAGTTGCATTTTATTTACTGAGCAAATGAGATTGCATTTTCGATATTATTTATTACAGAATTTAAGGTATTTAATTGCAACATTGTATTGTCGAAAATTAAAGACATATACAAGGCATTAGATAGATCTAACTGGTTTCTTTTCAAGTAAATTATTTTTTTCTACTATAAATATGTAATTAGTATTTATTTTTCTAAATGTTTAGTATATTCCTGTGTAACAGTGGTTAGAATTGATTGTTCTTTAATAAAATAGCATCTCGAAATAATTCTTATAGTGGGTTTCATCGTCTGAGTCTAAAGTACCAAAGAGCCATTTGTCGACTTTGCCTACTACATTAAATATACCTCTTTTTGATCGACGAAGTTTGTGAAAAAATTTCGATATTTCTTAAAATTGTCTGCAGATATTCATAAGCTTGACCAAATTTATAGGAAGTAAGAATTGAAAAGCTTTCATTTTGTTTTGCATTGAAAATATATTTGTTTGTTTGAATTAAAATATTTTTTATAGTAAATAAGGGTGTTTCAATTTTTGTAACATTTATGTGAAAATTGGACGTGTGTTGAGTAGCCGATATATAGGTTTTTCCGATAGTTCGTAGCGATGGGTAGAAGGAGCAAAAATGGGAAGATTTGTCTCATCTGAAACAATTATGCGTTGTGGTTTTAATAAGTTTTTGTGGATTTGTCTATTCTGGATAGCTACGGTATTACTTTTCTCTACAATAAGTTTGTTTACTTTTTTATATTTATCTTATTCTTTAACTTTTGATTTCTTTGGGAAATTTGTTGCAAAGAGTGGCTTGTTAGAATCGATATTTACCAAATTTCGGTTTTTATTTATTTTATCTAAAGAAGATTGCCGTTGTGAGGTTAATCTTTCGTGAAGCTCTTGGCTAATTATTTTAATAGTTTCTGCATGTATTGAGAAAGTGTTTGATCATCTGAAAGCTCTAAAAACTTTTTATAATCTAATTTTCCACTGACAATTTGAAAAGGGTATATTTGAATGCACTATGTGTAGAGTTGTTATAGGAAAGAATGGCATAATTCATTAAATAATTTTAATGAATTATGCCATTCTTTCCTATAACAACTTATTTTTCTTTCCTATAACAACAATATTTTCTTTTGGTTTTTGGTGCTTAAGGGTAAGAATTTCATTTAAAGTGGAATGAAGACGTTCTATTGAACTATTTGAGTTGAGGTTGTGGGGGAGCAATAATGGATTTCAATTTTGTGCAAGGAACAGAGGTTTTGAATAATTTCGTTTTTAAAGGATGTGCCATTATCTGTAGTCATTTTTCGGGGGAGTCCATCTCGCATACAAATTAATCCAATCGAAATCTATCAAATGTCAATCTTCCCCGAGGAAATTCTCCAACTACCACCCGAAAACCTTGACGGAATTCTAAATTTTTTCCGAAAAACCGAAGAACGAAAAAATTTACATAATTTCGGAATACTACGACCAGCACAATCCTACCGACTGCGCCAGTGATGGAATTTCTATTGAAGATCAACTTTTTAAAGAAGTAATTTTATTCAAAATAATTCTACCCAAAAGTTTTTGACAATCAGTTAACTGCGATCTTTATTTTTCGAAAATTAAATGATAAGTGAAATGTAAAATGTAATTATGTGTCCTAATGATATAAAATGCCAATTCTACTAAATTATAAATATGAGTATATAATTAATTAAAAATAATAATAATTGATAGGCAGAAATGTTGGGTTAGTTTGGGTTATCGGCCTGGTTGCATCACATAACTCTTGTGGTTTTCATACAGTTCGATGGAAGGAACATTCGACTTGATAAATCAGATTCTTGCTCCCGTATTAATTTACAAAAGCCGTCAACAAAACCTCTTCCCCGATTATAGCTTTCTCTTGCTTCCAACAGAGCTCTCTGATCTCACAATCATCTCATCTAATAGCTTAAAAATCATAGGAGGATAGGAGAGAATTTTCTAGATTTATTTCGAACATTCTCCAATCTTCTAAAATGTTGTTAGCGTAACTGAAAAGGTCCATTTTATGGATAAGATCGGGTCTATGCTAAATATGGAAAGTAACAGTTTACTCTCGCAGATTTGAGCTTCGATTTGTATTTCAAGTTCATTGACTGTACCTAAACGATGAAAATATCGAGCCCGTTCATCTAAAATATGATCGCATTCATATTTTAAACATTCCCTTGCTTGCCATTCAAAAAGCACTCGACCGCCGAATTTGAATATATTCACCATTTTCTCCCTTTATTATTTAAATTTCAGGTGCCCGCAGAATTGAAGCCAACTGGATTCTTATATTTAGAGGGGTGTCTCGAGATTTCCAATTTTTCTGTTCCAAATTTGTAATCTAAATTAAGATGTCACCCAGTTGTTTTTCATTATGTTTGATGAAGATTATGAATAATTATGAAATCGTTAGCCTAACAATTATTTATTTTCAATTTAATCATATCCTTGCCTACATCCTTCATATAATAAAGTGTCCCACATCCCCAGTGCCGTATATATACGTTCCACGATGAAAATGCGCAAAATTCATTGCCCCATCTTTGCGACTTGTGTTGTTTCAAATTGAAAACACGCTTTATTCTCTAACACTAAGCATACACGGTTAATAAAAATGCGAATGAAAATAGACATTAAAATACAATTTAATGAAGACTTTGTTGTTACCTCTCTTAGACAATCATATGTATAGCACTTAATTTATTTAGATATTATGGCATAAAAGAAAGAATATATGGTATAGTACGGGGTTTAAGGAGAAGCACTTCCAAAGGTCTAGCAGGCAACATCGTCAATGTCCTACAATGAAACAACGTTATAACAAAAAATAAAGAAGCATACAAACAAGTTATGTGAGAAAAAAATGGAAGAAAGGAAAATAAGACGCACATCCAAATCTATAAGTTAATTCCTCTGATTTGATTAAATTTTGCATTGCATGGTAATTATCTTCAGGAGTACCTCTGAAGCGTACGTAGAACCATCAAATGAAGAACTAAAGCTGTAGCTTCTTCTCTGCTATTGTAACTGTGAGACTCAAATTCATTTTTAAGAATCTGATTATTTTCTGTCATCTTCTCTTGACTCCACTTATTGTCTCTTTTAAATTCCTCCATACTATCACTCAACATTCTGCTATATTGTATTAGAACATTTTATTATTTTGTGTCATCTTCTTATATTTTTCAATCGACTACATAGCAAACACCTTCTGGATATTAATGCTGTTGTATTTTTCGTGTTTGACTTGTGGTTTTCATACAGTTCAATGAACTTGGTAAATCAATATTAATTTACAAAAACTGTCAACAGAACCTCTTCCTCGACAATAGTTTTCTCTTGCTTCTCACAGAGCTCTCTGAGCTCCCCCCAATCATCTCATGTAAATTTATTTCCGACATACAAGTTGCTGTTAGCCTAATTGAAAAAGTTGATTTTGTCGCTGAAATAAGGTCTATGTTAAATATGAAAAGTAATAATTTACTCTCACAGAATCGTGCTTCGATTTTTATTTCAAATTCATTGACTGAACTTAAATGATGAAAATATCGAGCCCATTCATCTAAAATATGATCGCACTGATATTGAAACATTCCCTTGCTTGGTATTCAAAACGCACTCGACTACCGAATCTGAATATATTCACCAATTTCTCCCTTTATTATTTAAATTTTAGGTGTCAGAATTGAAGCCAACTGGATTTTTATATTTTGAGGGGTGTTTCAAGTTTTCCAATTTCGCTGTTCCAAATTTGTAATCTGAATTCAAAGGTCACCCAGTTGTTTTTCATTACGATTGATGAATATTATGGATAATTCGTTAGCCTAACAACTATTCATTTTCAGGTTAATCATATCCTTGCCTAGATCGTTCATATGATAAAGTGTCGCACATCCCCATTGCCGTATATATACGTTCAACGATGAAAATCTACAAAATTAATTGCCCCATCTTCATATTATCACTCAAGATTCTGCTATATTATATAAAACCATTTTATCATTTTGTTTCATCTTCTTATATTCTTCAATGAGCTCACAGCAAACACCTCCTCGATATTAATGCTGTTCTATTTTTCGTTCTTTGTTTAACTTGTGGTTTTTATACAGTCCAATGGAAAGAACATTCGATTTGGTAAATCAGATTCTTCCTCCAGTATTAACTTGTAAAAACTGTCAACAGAACCTCCTCGACAATGTCCTTCTCTTGCTGACCTCCTCCCAATTTTCTCATCTAATCGCTCAAACATGATGAGAGAGTATGGGAGAGTTTTATAGATTTATTTCAAACGATTTCCAATCTCCTAAAATGTTGTAAGCTTAACTGAAAAGGTTGTCGCTGAATTAGAGTTTATGTTAAATATTACAAGTAATAGTTTACGCTCGCAGATTTGTGCTTCGATTTTTATTTCAAGTTCATTGGCTGTACCAAAATGATGAAAATATCGAGCCCACTCATCTAAAATATGATCACATTCATATTTAAACATTCCCTTGCTTGACATTCATAACGCACTCGACCATCGAATCTGAATAATATTCACCATTTTCTCCCTTCATTATTCAAATTTCAGGCGCCGCGGAGTTTAAGGAAAAATGCCGGGACATCTGACAGGCCAGTCACGGATTTTCCGGAGCTTAAAAATCAGGCTCCTGTTTTACATATTTTTTTGCATACTTCCGGAATATTTTTCTGTCACAAAAAGCAGTATTGATGAGAAGGGAAATCCAAGAGGAATCTGATTAAATTGGTTAACATATTCTTAGATGATTGGAGTTTTCATTATTGATGAAAGAGATGCCAACACATTGATAAGGCTTGAAAAAAAACACGCCCACACAGAGAAATTTCGTATTTTAGAGACAATAGAATTTTTTATTACATTTATTTATTTATTCAACTCAAGCACACTAATTTTATTTTATACCAAGCTTGAAATATTTTATTTCTTAAAATATTTTATGCTGTCCAAGTAAAAGAAGAAGTGTGTAAACATAAATTAAATTATATTTTGTATTTTTTTGAAATTTTGGATTTGTTTGGGATATGACAATAACGCTGCATTCTTCAATTGAGCGAATGATACCGTTAACACAAGTGCTCACACGCACCTCCCTAATTTTAACTATATAGATTTCCCTAGTACGCACAGACATAAATATTTATTGCAAGTAACAGAGTACTAAATCCAAGTATACTAATCTGCTTTTAAAACAAGGCGCAAGGTTGAAATAGGTTTATATAATTTTAGTAATTTTATCGTGGGGGTGATGGGGATATTTTTAATCAAGTGCAGAGTGTGGTAACAATAGCAGAGACGGTACTGAACTAACCTCAACAAAACATGTATATTCCTAAACAAAATTGAAATCCCTTAATTTATTTTCCCATCCAGTTATAACATCACTTTCCTTGAAAAATTTAGCAACTTGAAACGTCTTGCCCTTCCTTTTCTTTAAGGACCATTTTAAAATAATACCAGCCGAAGATCATTCCCCTTTAATATTTCATCCCCTTGATGTTTTATAATTTAGAAATGTCGGCACGTGTCTTAGCCAACCCCAGGCGCGTGACCGTCTCCTTTATTAAAAGGGGTTAAACGTTTTTAGGTTTTTTTTTTATCTCCTTGCGGTTATTTACTTGTATTACCAACAACGGAAATTAAATACAGGACGTAATAAAATCACATGTTAAGTATCTTACATTTCATCACATCAAGCTTTTATTTTATATTATACTTTTTCAAATTTTAATTTCTAATATCAATAGGCTATATTAGCAAGAGATCTTGGTTTTCTCTGCAATTTTTATATTAAAGAAAACTGTTATTTTTAATATCAAACATTAGGTGTAATTAATATCTTATGTATTAGCACCTTTAGTCAACAAAAATATATGCCATTTTTACATGTAGGTATACCAAATGAACACACATAAACATTTCTATAACAAAACAAAAAATACTATTGGCAGACGCGACGACACTATATCGAATCGATTAAAACTAAATTTCACGGATTAGCACCATTCTTTTTGTTCTTTGAATGCAGTTAACACCCTTTCCCTTCTTTTTCGGTTAAAAAATTCACCCTCGCCGCCCTAAAACACCATTTGATCGGCAGTTGAAACATCAGTTCTTGATGATTGATCGTTTGTTAAAAAAGCGAAAATATTGCCAATGTGCTTCCGAACATGTGAGCATTTGATTTTTTATCACGCTCAACAATTCTGGTGTTTGTCGTTTAATTATTTTTTTTTATATAGAAATGAGTTTTTAATAGATAGGGGGCGAACATGCGTGTAGAAGGATAGATAGAAGGAAAATTAAATAGAAATGGAAAATTAATGAAACTGAATAATAAGCAATCATAACTTAAAACGTTGGTCTAAGAAATAGGAATAAAAGCACTCCTACCTTGTACTTTTAGCATGTCTTGTAGACTCTTATTGATCGAATAGTTCACAGGGAGGTGTAAATTTTAGATAAATAACTTTATGGAAAGACAACTGAAAACTCATAAAAAGAAGGAAGTATTCTTTGAGACGTTTTCGTATACCTCTTTTTTCTTCACTGAATAGTTGGGTATGTAATTCAAGCAGAAAGTGGTAAAGAATTAAATAGAAATGGAACTTAAAAACGCAGGTGAAAAGGAAGATGCACCGGTATCTTAGACTGTTGGTCTTAGTAGCTAAGCCACAAATGCATGTAGAAAGTAGACCTTTAGAAAGTATACCTTAGGTGAAGAATTATATAGAAATGGAGAAGAGGAAACTTCTAGAAAAAGAAGCACTCCTACTTCAGATAATGGGTTTACCCTGCTGACCGACTTTCAAAATATAGTTTAAACGGAAATTCATGTAGTTCGTAGAATTTAAGATAATAATTAAATGGCAATACAAGTTGAAAATTCATCAATTCATACCTTAGACTGATTGATCTATTCTGAAGACCCTTTTGAACTTTTAGATATGCAATTAATTAGAATATAACTGCAGAACTCATAAAAATGAAGATCTCCTTCTTAGGCTGTTGGTCTATTCTACAGATTTTTTTACTTAATAATTCAGGCTAAAATGCATTTAGAAAGAAAAATGGACTGATGAATAATTAAATATAAATAAAGAGAAGAAGCACTATTGGTCTCTTCTACGTGCAAGTGGAACGTATGTTTTTATATTTAATTAATTAGAAATAAAACTGCAAAACTCATAAAAAGCAAGATCCGCATCATAGACTGTTGTTGTTGTGTTCTGCTAAATTTTGTACTTGATAATTTAGCCTAAAATGCATGTAAAAAGCAGACTTTAGGTGAATAATTAGATGGGAATAGAACTGAAAAACTCTCAAAAAGGAAGATGCTCCTTCATAAGACTATAGTCTATTTCGCAATTTTTTTTTATTCAATGACTGAAGCGAAAACGGATATACACGTTGGTGAACAATCAAATATAAATAAAAATAAAAAGCATTGTTAGTCTATTATGCCGACATCTTTTGACTTAGTAATGGAGGCG